>CAUYQV010151967.1:0-15489 GCA_963574575.1 Galagoides demidoff
GGCAGGTGCCTGTGGTCCCAGCTACTTAGGAGGCAGAGGCAGGAGACTCGCTTGAGCCCAGGAGTTGGGGGTTGCTGTGAGCTGTGATGCTATAGCACTCCACCCAGGGGGACAGCTTGAGGCTCTGTCTCAAAAAAAAAAAAAAAAAAAGAAAGAAAAAGAAACATCATTTCCTCCACTTGGAAGATCACAGTATTACTTCTTACATGTCATCATCCAGGATTTAAGAACTTTTGTGTATGTTGACCAATTTGAATGGTAAATATTAGGCAAAATCAATGTGTTTTGGATCAATAAACAAGGAGTGAGCCTGTGGGGAACATCTCTTTACAGAAGGACACAGGCACTTGTCACTGTGACACATAGGTCAAAGTCAAGGAGATTCAGGACTTCATCATGAGGTTCTTAGATTTTACTGAATTAACAATCTTTGACATCAAGCCTTTACCAGACATTAACATTTAAATGTTATTCCTACCCCTAGTGCTACCAGTGGTTGAAGGAAAGAATTGTAAGCGAAGAAGGGAGAAAACAGCAAAACAAGCTAAAAGACCTTTCCCCAATTGCTGAGCGTCTGGGATGCACACTACCTCAGCTGGCCGTTGGTAAGGAAATTACTAAGGAGGGGGAACCTTCTGCTGAGAGCACAGAAAATAGTCTTCCATTGCTGATCCACACCCCTACCATGACACAGTGTCTATGGCAGGAGCATAAATTCCTGGTAAATCCTATACAAAGAGAATTATTTAGGGGTCTCTAGGATTTTCCGCTTCTTAATTCACAGTTTAAAGGAGAACAGGTCAGTGATTACGCACACACCCTCCCATGTGTCGGGGTTAGCTGAGCAGTGACATACATTTCTTCTGGGTCTAGTTTCTACCTCTGCTGAAGCTAAGCCAGGGCTGGGGAAAGGCTGAGACACAGGGCTGAGACAGAGGCCCAAGGCTCCTGCCACACAGAGAGCCAATCCTAGGAGAGGAGCTTCTCCCTGAAGCTTCCTGAGGGCCATACCAAGTGCTCTCCTGATGCTGGGGAGTCCAAAGCTCATGGTCACTGGTAGGTAACAAATGAAAACCAGGAGCACTGCACGTTCACAAGAAAGACTATGAACCACATACAGTCCTGGGCTGCATCATCGCCTTTCAGTCAAGGATGGACCACACACGTTACAGCTCCATAAAATTTTCACAGAGTTGAAAAATTCCTGATGCCTTAGTGACACTGTAGTCAAACTGGCACAACACATGACTCACGTTTATGGTGATGCTGGTGTAAAACCCTGGATGTGCTACCATCGTACAAAAGTCTATCACATACGATTATAGACAGATCATAATACTTGACAATGATAATAAACAGCTGTGTTATTGGTTTGTGTATTAACTATACTATAATCAGTAATTTACAATGTACTCCTTCTACTTATTTTTTTAAAAAGTTAACTGTAAAACAGTGTCAGGCAGGTCCTTCAGGAGTGTTCTGGAAGGCAATATCACAGGAGGTGACAGCTCCATGCATATTACTGCCCCTGAAGACCTACTCGTGGGACAAGATGTGGAATTGGAAGACAGTGGTAGTTATGATCCCGACCCCGGAAAGGACTAGGCTAATGTGTTTTTGTCTTAGCTTTTAACAAAAAAGTTTTAAAAGTGGGCGGGGGGGGGGCACCTGTAGCTAAGAGGAGCAGGGCACCAGCCCCATATATCGGAGGTGGCAGGTTCAAACCCAGCCCTGGCCAAAAAAAAATTTAAAAATATTAAAATGTTTATAGAATAAGGATATAAAGAAAATATTTTTGCAGAGTAGTGCATTACATTTGGTTGCTTTAAGCTAAGTATTATTATAAGAGCCAAGATGTTTTTTAAAAATTCAAATATTTATAAAGTAGAAAAGTTACAATAAGCCAAGGTTAATTAATTTATTTAATTTTTTTTAAGATAGAGTCTCACTTTGTCGCCCTCAGTAGAGTGCTGTGGCATCACTGCTCATAGCAACCTCCAGCTCTTGGGCTTAGGTGATTCTCTTGCCTCGACCTACCCAGTAGCTGGGACTACAGGAGCCCACCACAACGCCCAGCTATTTTGTGGTTGTTGTTGTTGTTGTTCTTGCAGTTGTAGCTGAGGCCGGGTTCGAACCCGCCACCCTCGGTATATGGGGCCGGCACCCTACTCACTGAGCTACAGGCACCACCCAGCCAAGGTTAATTTATTTTTTAACAAAAGGAGCGTAACCTAAGTGTAGAGCATGCAAAAATCCACAGAAGTGCACAGGCACGCCCTAGGCCTTCACATCCACTCCCCACTCACCCAGAGAAACTTCCAGTCCAGCTAGCTCTATTCATGGGAAGTACCCTACATGGGTGTAGCACTTTTCTTTTATACCATATTTTTACTGTACCTTTATGTTTAGATACACAAATACCACGTGTTACAGCTGCCTGCAGTATTTAGTACAGTGACACCGTCCAGAATGGTGTTCCAGGAGCGCTAAGCTGTGCCATGTAAGCGATACCATCTAGGTTCGTGTCAGTGCACTCTGCGATGTCCACACAGTGATGACATCATCTACTCAGAATGTGTCCCTGTCTTAAAGCAACACGTGACTGAATTTAACTTTAAATTTTCTAGTGGGCACATTAAAAAATTTTAGAAACAGGTGAAATTAATTTTAATAATGGATTTTATTTAACCCAATAGAACCAATATCTCATTTCACCATGTACTAAATATGAAAAGTTGAGATATTTTCTCCTCTTTTTCTTCCCACTAAGTCTTTCAAAATCTAAGATAATATTTTACATGTACAGCACATCTCAATTCAGGCTAGACATACCTTGTGTGCCCAACAGCCCCATGTGGCGAGAGGCTATCCATAGGACACAAATGTAGGTAGGATCCAGCCCCTTGATGGGATAGTCCCAGGCCCTGTGATAAGCCCTCCACGCTCAGGGTCTCTTCTCCTTGACCAGAACAATCCTATCAAGTCTGGGCTGTACCCAGCCCTATCTTACAGATGTTAATGGGGGATTTGTTATTAGGATCTCCACTTACAAATGAAGAAACTGAAGATAGAAGAATTCCTGTGGTAGCTGTGAGAGAAGAATTAAATGGGTGCTGATTCTAGAAAAAGGGCCTTAGGATTAAGAAACAGCAGGAATAGGGACATATTAGATACAGTAAACCCGTGATATGAAAAGCTCAAGATAAGATCTATGCAAATGAAACAACTTAATAGAATATTTGTTGGTAGCTTGACCCTTCTGAGGTCAGAAGGAAGGGAAATGTTAGTGGCAGTTAACAGTCATGGAAAGATGGGGCATGAGAGGTAGCGGGGTGGGGAGGGGGCGGGGGGGGGGAGGGAGGGATGCCGTGTACCTGTAGGTGTGACTGCTACTTTAATCCTTTCTTCAAAAAACAAATTCAAAGAATGTAAGTAATTTGACCAGTTAGCATCCTCCCAGCTTTAACGAACACAAAAAAACACAGCTGTATGGCCACAGGCAAGTTAACAATTTTCTTATCTGTAAAATGGGTCTAATAATACATATCTTACAAACCTGACTAAAGGGAAATTGCATATGTAAAGCAAAGAGGAAGAGCTCAGTAAGTGATAGTGACAATGATGTTTTTGCAAAGAATTAGGCATGCCAGCTAATTCTTTCTGAAATTCTGTCCCTTCTTACGCAGAGCATGTGGTCAGAGTAACATGCACAGAGAAAAACGTGTTCTGCAGTCCCATGAATGTATTAAATTTAGCTCTGACAAAGGTAGAATAACCTTGTCTTTTGGAGGGAAAATATTGACAAGATACAGACTTTTACTGGGTATCAGAGAGACATGCAATGCCCTCTCTACAAAGTTTGAGTAATTAAAACACGCTGCTTTCTCCCCCCTTTCTTCCATGCCCTCATATGTTTTTCTTGCCTGTCATGTTTTTCTTTCTTCATAAACAAGTAGTTTTGTTTTTAACCACACAACTCTCAGAATCAAAAAGGAAATGATTTCCAGGCATATCACCTTTGATCTGCTGGGAGCGTGTCAGGGAGGGTGTCAGGGAGGAGCAGTCCTGTGGCAGAAAAAGAACTACTTAAACTGAACTGTGCTGGCTGCTCAGGTCAGGTGAGCAGGCAGCCAGCACTCATACCTCTTAGTGATCAGATTACGTGAGCATCCAGCACTCACACCTCTTAGTGATCAGGTCAGGTGAGCAGGAAGCCAGCACTCACACCTCTTAGTGATCAGATTACGTGAGCATCCAGCACTCACACCTCTTAGTGATCAGGTCACACAAGCACGGAAGCCAGCATTACACCTCTGAGCAAACAGGCACACTAAGGACATTCCTGCTGGCGACACCTGGTTAAATGTGCTAATTACCCAGAATTCACTGCAGGTATCACCCAGGGAATTGAACAACTCTGTCCTCCTCTGCTCTGCAGCTCATGTGGGGAACCAGCTGCTGATGACATCAGGTAGTTTATGAACGATAATAATTTACCTAGAACCTGCTTTGCCCTCAGTCTACCCACTAGAGCCCGAAAGAGTTCTAGTATAAAACAATAAATAACACAGTTCGGCACCCGTAGCTCAGTGAATAGGGCACCGGCCACATACACTGAGGCTGGTGGGTTGAGCCCAGACTGGCCCTGCTAAATAACAATGACATCTGCAACCAAAAATAGCTGGGTATTGTGGTAGGTGCCTGTGGTCCCAGCTGTTTGGGAGGCTAAGGCAAGAGAATCGCTTAAGCCCAAGAGTTTGAGGTTCCTGTGAGCTGTGACTCCATGGCACTCTACCAAGGGCAACATAGTGAGACTGTCTCAAAAAAAAAAGGGGGGGGGGGAAGCAATAAATAAGGCAGCCTGCCCCTAGCCTCACCCAGAAGAGCCTGGAATCACTCGGATAGGTGCCTTTTTACACCACTATTTTGATGCAATGGTTGCCATAAAAGGCCCAGCCATGGTGATAACTTAAGAGAATCAGTTGACACCAGGGTCATCCCCAAAGGAGGGCAGAAGAGGTGCTTGAGGATGTCCATCAGTCATCTATGCTTGTCTTTATTCAGCAAACATCTAATAAGTGTGTGCACCAGATACTGGGTTAGTTGCCGAGAAACCAGCAGCAAATAAGACACATCTCACAGCCTGGTGGGCAAGCCAAGAAAATAAACAGATAGTTTTAATATAGTCTTGTAGTGCAGAGAAAGTTACAGGGGTCAGGGAATTTAAGAGCAGAGCAAGGGTGACTAACCCAGCTTGGGAATCAAGGAAGGACTCTGGGAGAAGGCAACCCACTGGGAAAACAAATGCTGAGGAGACAGTAGTGAAGCAAAAGAAGGGAGACGCTGAAAGGATATCCGGGCAAAGGGTACAGCCGAGCAAAGGGCTCCAGGAGAGGAAGGGAAGGAGGACCAGGAGCAACACAGTCTGATGCTGGAGGTTGGAGAGGATTTACAGTCTGCTGCTCCCAAGGCACAAAGTTCAAGTTAGGGAGACGTGAAGCTTGAATGTAAGGTTTGCCAGGGTAAGACCAAGAGCTTCATCTTACAGGACTTGTAGCCAGGGAAGCGACCTGATATTTGCTTTAAAGAACCCACCACCAGATGTATGAAACCCAAGCAAGAGGAAGGAAAACCTGGCAATAAGGGAGAGATGGCAGGAGCTTGAATGAGGGCAGTAGTGTCAGGGATGGAAAAGACAGCTGAGCTCAAGCCGTGCCTCTGACAGTGTGGGCCCAGTATCCACAGGACGGAACAGCATTCAGCTATAACAAGAAGGTATAAACTGATACATCACCACACAGGAAAACCTAGAAAACATGATATGCTGAGGGAAAGGAACCACGCACAAAAGACCACAGATTGTATGATTTCATTTAGATGAAGTGTCAGAAAAGATAAATCCAGAGACAAAAAGTAGATTAGTGGCTGCCTGGGGCTGGAGGCCGGAATAAGGATCTTACTGGGGCAACAGAAATGTTCTAAAACTGTATTAAAAGTGGTGAAGGCTGCACACTAAAAATGGTAGTTGGCAAATTTACTGAAACTTATATAATATACACTTGAAATGGATAAATTTTGATGGGTAGATCACAATTATTTAAAAAGCACAGTCCTAGATCAGTAGCATCAGGATCACCCAGGAGCTTGTTAGAAACACACAGACCCCAACCCATCGGCGCCAGTAGCACTGTGGTAACGGTGCCAGCCACATATACAGAGACTAGAGGGTTGGAACCCAGCCTGGGGTTGAGATGACAGAGGGCCAGGCTGGTGGAAGTTCAGCTGGGTGAGATCAAAAAACACAGAGGCACCAACCACAGGCTCGTCTGACTCTCTCCAGCACACTCAGCTGCTGTCAAGTAGCAGAAGAAAACACACATGGGCATTTGCTAGAGAAGCAGAGGAAGGAGAGGACCGAGGGGTTTGAGAGTCGGTGAGAGAGTAACTTAGATAATCAGCACAGGACGAATCTTGAGTTAGGAAGAAAGGGAGGACCAGAGAATGCTGACAGGTGGGTGGAGGTGAAGGAATCAGACATCCAGGACTCTGTACAGCAGATGAGGGAGTGTGAGGCGGAGAGAAGACAGACGGGAGACCGTGGGCCCAGGTGGAGAGAGGAATCCAGCCATCTGAGGGGTGTAGTTGTTTTCAGGAACAAGTATGTGTTCCCAGGATGGGTGGGTAGATTAAATGCTCTAATTTGGGGGCAAGGCCTCATGCAGAAAGCATAAGGCCCCTAGGCCCACAATTCAAATGCACAGATTCTATCAAATCTCTTACCCAACAGGGGCCTTGCTCAGGTTTTTAATCTTAGAAAACACTCTGCATCCTCCACAAAGAGTTAATGAACTTTTTGCTGGAACAAACAGCTGTAGCTGGTGTTTATAAGCTAATCAACAGTGCAAAGGCCTGGACACCCTGACCCGTGTTCTTCCTTCCCAGCATGGTGCCTGAGAAACGAAGGTGTGAGTTCCGTGCTCCTGGGATCATCTACTCCTGAACAACTCATTGAGAACCTCGGTGCCATTCAGGCAAGTACTGTGGCTCTGTCCAACCAACTCCAGGGAATTTCATGGAGCCTTGGAAAATATTTCCAAGCAGTGCCCCATCTCTCCCCACCTCTGTCCTTCGGGATGGGTATGAGGAGTGGGGGTGGGGGAACACAAAGGCTAAGAAACAACAGAATACTTTCACACTAGATGGATCCAGATATCAACAGTCAGTGTTCCCAAAGCTCTCTTTTCAGGGTGGTTTGTTTCTGGGGGACAGTGTATTCCAGTGTTATACCTGGCAACTGACTTCCCAAGTCTAACCGTAAGTGCCTGCTGAATAACTTGCTAGAAATGTAATAGTTTGGGGACAATATACATACATCTATTCAGTTGTTCTTTCCACAAAGGTTGACTGCCAACCTGCTGGGTGCCAAGCCCGTCCCTTCCGTTCTCTTAGCATCCTGCATTCCTCCACTTACGGTCAGTTGCATAATTGTCTCCTCTGCTAAACTGTAAGGCCTCCGAGGTGAAACACCTGTCTTTCTTGCTTCTCCACGGATGTTTCAGTTCCTAGTATATACTCCACGGCCTTAGTTAACACTCAAGAAATATCTGTTGAATGAATGATGATCATGAAGAGAAATAGGCTCAGGGTGGCGCCTGTGGCTCCAGCAGTAGGGCACCAGCCCCATATACTTGAGGTGGTAGGTTCAAACCCAGCTCAGGCCAAAAACTGCAAATAAAAAAAAAGAAAGAAATGGGCTCAAAATTCTATTTTGGGCTTCCAGGATCACATCTCCTTAGAAACAAACAAAGAGGTCCATTCCTATTCCCTGTCAGGAGAGGAACAGGGTTTGGTGTCTGTCGTGACCACCCCCGGTCCCCAAAGGCCAGATCCAGTCCTGAGCCCGCCCCACTCTCAGCCCTGCTAAAGGCCCAAGGAAGGAGCCTGCCCAGTATTTTTGGCAAAGCTACCCCCGGCCAGACAGGGAAGGGTGTCCACTCTCCTCCTGCTCACCGGGGAACAGGACTCTCACAGCTTCTTCCCTGTTCACGTGGCCCTGCTACAGGACATAGCCCTGATACTGCTCCCAAAAGGAAATACATGGAGGTGGGACAAACCGGAGTAAACAGAATGTTTAAAGATCTTTTTAAAAGCAGCCCAGAGCACAGTGGGGGTAAACGGTGTGGCTCCCCACCCTCTTCTCAGGGCTGTGCAGCAGTGTCCTCCCCTCTGCCTCTCTAAGAACCCCACGCAGGCCCACAATTCCTCCCGGATCACGTGGGGGTCCCTGTCACTACCCAGAAAACACTCCCTCTTATGAAACACCCCTACTTCTCCTGTCTTCACTTAGAGTTGCTCTGGGAAAAGGTAAGGCTGCACAGTGATGAGGAGATAGGGATTGGTTTGTACCCAAAAGACCTAAGTTCAATGCAAAGATCTCAGTTCCACTAATATTTACAGAGCTCCACGGCTGCACCGTGCTAGGCCGTGGAACTACTGAGGTAAGCAGCAGCCGGCCCTTAAAGAGCTGCCGGACTGGCTGAGAAAAAGCAAATTAAGAAATCTATTCCTTCAATCATTCAGCAGATCTTTGAGTGCCAATTATGCGCCAGGCATTGGAGATGCCACAGGGAACAATGACTAACCTTCAAGGGGTTTCCCTTTCAGTAGGAGACAGATAAACAAATATACAAAACAATTTCAGATTGTCAAAAGCACTGTAAGTAAACAGAATGTGTAATGGACTGAGAATGGGTGGGCCTCTTTTAAATAACATACTTGCAAAAGGCCTCTGGGAATATGTTTACTCTGAGGCTTTCACAGCCTGGAAAGAGCCCAGGAAAGCACATTCCAGGCACAGGGAAGAGCAGTGCAAAGGTCCTGAGATGGGAAGGGACTTGGTTTTTTCCAGAAACCACCATCCTCAGGCCAGTGTGGCCAGCATGTAGGAGCAAAGGGGACAGCAGATGCATTGAAGTGAAGAGAGACTGCAGAGGTCAGGCTTTATCCAATGCAGGCATCCTTTAAAAAAGGCCATGCCACGCTCCTATTTGAGTGTTTAAAGATCACTATGTCTGCTTTGTAGAAAGGAGAATGAAGGTCAAGGGCAGTGGTCCAGGCGAGAAATGATGGTGGCTTAGATGAGGATGGTAGCCACGGAGGTGAGAAGAATGGGATGGATTCCGCAGGTTTTGGAGAGAGAAGTTTAGCCGGAAGAGGGAGGGACTGAGGTCCCCTAGCATGCTAATACAGGAAGACCACCGCCATCCCAGGAGGAGGTCATACACTTGGGGACGGCATTAACAGATAACTCCTGAGCTGCGCATAAGAGACTGTGGGAGTGGGCCGGGCAGGTGAGAGGATGGGGACACTAATTTTCTTCCCCAAGCACTTCCTCTCTAGCAAGGCTCTATGTGGTAACAGGATGAGGCTGGCATCCATCCTAAAAGGAACATTATCCAAGCCGCAAGCTGCTACCCTGGGGGCTCTCCAACCTTCCCTCCCACTTTCTACTCCACCTCCCCTGCCCAGCACTGAAAAGTCCACCCTAGACAAGCTGTGACTAAGCCGTGATGTGGCTAAAAGCAGACTGGGTGGCAGGGAATGCTGACAGGGGGTGGGATTAGGCTGCAGAAAGCCTGGAGCCAGCAGCTGAGAAGGCAGCTGCTCCACGGGAGGCCGCCTTCTGCGTCAAGGTGTGCGAACACCAAAGTTAAATAAATCAGATGGGAGAGACAGAGGAGAAGCCACAGCTGTGGGCAGCCCACCACCCCTTCACAGGCCTCCACATCCCCACATCCACCTAAAAGGTGGAGAGAATTGCCTCCCCCACCAGCCTTAGCCCCCTTCTGAGGCTTCATCACTCACTTAAGAGAAGTCCAGGCTCCTTGGCAGTCAGGCCGTCCACATTCAGGCCGCACAGCCCATTATTCCTCCCCGAGCCCTAATACCCAGCAGTCACACACGGCTCAGATCCTTAGATGTAACAGTGGTCCCCTGCCTGCAAAGTGACCACCACAGCAGCCTGGCAAATCCCTGTCCCAAAGTCCAGATTAATACTGACCCAGTCCTGGGAGAACTTCCCTAATACCCTGCTGGCCCCAGCAACACTGGCCAATGTCCCCTCACCCCACCCATTATTCCAGGCGATCTAAAACCAAGTTTGCAAAACTGGCAGCCTGTGGAGTGTTTTTATAATTTGTAGCAGCTTAAAATGTTTTAAAATAGTTATTAACATTAAAAAACGGGATGATTTCACATAAAATTCTAGAAGTATGGCTTGAAAAGTTTGCTTTGCAACACTTCTTTGTTTTAATCAAGTACTTTACAGTTTCATCATTTTAACGTTTAAATCTCATGTCTATCATAAATTTATTTTGGTATAATGGAGCATTTTTCTCCTCACATAGCTAACCCAGTGTATTTTAGACACAAGACTTCCAACAAATCCAATGTCCAGATTTCGATCTCACTGTCACAATCTCACTTTAAATAACACATTAGCTGTTTAGACACTGAGACTCCAGAGCTAGTGGGAAATCAAATTCCTCCTTTAGCTTCAGATAAAAAAGCATTAACCAGAACCAAAAGTTTCCCAGGCAGACTAGCTCTACTGTTCTGCCAACCCCTAAGGCTTCTGAGGATAGTTACTGAGCGGAGACAAGGTCACTTTGGCCAACATGATCGCAGCAAAGGCAGGCTGCGGCTGAAACCTCAGAACTGGTCGTCTGAATTGTATTTCACTAGTCTCCACATAGGGTCAGGCTATTCCAAAAAAGTCTGCCTTTGTCCCTTGTCTCACGGTGTAATGTGTGCCCTTGGCCACTTCTCAGAACTAGCCCTGGACGAGCTCATCTTGTCCCGAGGGTTTCGATTAGCATGTCCCTGGAAATGACTTGAAAATCCTCAACTCCAGCTTTCCTGCGCCCACAAGTCAGTTCCTCATGTACGTCCTACGGACACCTTAAACGCAAAACATCCTACACCAGATTTTTTTTCTTTCTTTTTTTTTTTTGAGACAGAGTCTCACTATGTCCCCCTCAGTAGAGTGCCCTGATCATAGCTCACAGCAACCTCAAACTCTTGGGCTTAACCAACTCTCTTGCCTCAGCCTCCCAAGTAGCTGGGACTACAGGCATCTGCCACAACACCCATCTATGTTTTTGTTTTTTTTTTGGTAGAGACAGAGTCACACATTATCACCCTTGGTAGAGTGCCGTGGCATCACACAGCTCACAGGAACCTCCCAACTCCTGGGCTTGCTTCAGTCTCCTTAGTAGCTGGGACCACAGGCGCCTGCCACAATGCCCGGCTATTTTTTTGTTGTTGTTGCAGTTTGGCCAGGGCGGGGTTTGAACCCAACACCCTCGGTATATGGGGCCAGCACCCTACTCACTGAGCCACA
Source organism: Galagoides demidoff (assembly GCA_963574575.1). Taxonomy (NCBI): domain Eukaryota; kingdom Metazoa; phylum Chordata; class Mammalia; order Primates; family Galagidae; genus Galagoides; species Galagoides demidoff. The sequence continues at coordinate 11,402 of CAUYQV010151967.1, forward strand.
GGCGCCGCCCATCCTGCGCATTTTTTGTTGCAGTTGTCATTGCTGTTTTAGCTGGCCCAGGCCAGGTTCGAACTCGCCAGCCACTAGATTCATTCCGAAACCACTTCTCCTTTAGTTTCCAATCTCTATCTGCACAGATACCCTTCTTGTCACTCAGTCCTGAAACCCCCAACATCCTCCAGAATATCTCCGAGACCCACTCTCCTTTCCCACACCACTGCCTCTGTCCTAGATAAGGCCTTTTTGTCCTTGGTTTGGATTGCAAAACGTGTCTACCATCTGTGTTCCCCGACCTCGTCCGACTTAGACCTCAGACGACCTCCCCGTGTCTGATGACATTATTCCCACATCACAAGTCCTGACAGGGGCCCCGATGCCTACAGAGTAAAGTTCCAACTCCACAAAATGGCACTCGAGACATTCCACTCTTGACCCCAATTTCCCTGTCCCTCGTTCTGCTCACCCTGTACTTGTTACCACTCCATTTCACTTTCTCATGCTAGTCCATCTAGCTGGGATGCCTGTCAAACCCTGGCCATCCTTCACTAAATTCTCTACCAAGTCCCCAGACCTGAGCTCTCTGCACAGAGCTTCTCGTCTCCAGACACTTTCCTGCACACATGGCTATGCAGTGCACAAAAACTGGGTAGTACAAGTGGAATAGGCTGTAAGCAGAAAACGTTCACAAGATTTGAAAGACTAATACAAAAAAAAAAAGGTAAAGCTTGCATGTTGAAATGATGCTTTGGCTATAATGACTAAAAACATGTATTAACTTTACCTGTTTCTTTTTACTTAAGGTAGCCACTAGAAAATTTAAAATTACAAATATGGCTTCTATTAAATTTCTGTGAGCCTTCATTTACACCTTATGCCTTCACTTATGCAGTCAGCAAACAAGGAGAGGACAGTCCAGCTGTGGTTTATGCCTGTGTACAAATCTGGAAGACTTTGCTTAATAAAAAGAACAGGCTCAGCACCCGGAGCTCAGCGGCTACAGCGCCAGCCACATACACCGGAACTGGCAGGTTCAAACCCAGCCCTGGTCTGCCAATAACAACTGCAACCAAAAAATAGCCAGGCGTTGTGGCAGGCGCATATAGTCCCAGCTACTTGGGAGGCTGAGGCAAGAAAGTCACTTAGGCCCAGGAGTTGGAGGTTGCTGTGAGCAGTGACGCCCCAGCACTCTACCCAGGATGACAGCTTGAGACTCTGTCTAAAAAAAAGAACAAGAACAATAAACAGCACTAACACAAACAGCACTGATCACATCCTTTGTCCTTCTCCCAGGTCCTCCCAAAGATGACATCGCACGTGGTAAATGAGATTGACAACATACTACGCAACAAGCCCTACAGCAAGAAGGACTACAGGTCGTAGGCAGTGCATGAGCCGCAGAAGCTGCATGGTCACAACAGCGGCTGCGCCCAGTACAGAGCGGTGTTACTAGCCAGGCTTTTCAATCACTTAGCAGCCCGCTGCTCAACCTCTAGTGTCCCTGGATTCTCTGAGGTATCTGCTGTTGCTACCACTGTGCACATCTGAAAACTCACAACTAAGAAACTCTGTTCTATTTTCTTACCTTGGACTGGAATCGCCTATTCTTGCATTGCTCCGTGCAGCTCATGCTGATGCAATGGAGAGAATACGGGGAAAGATGTGCTGCCTTTGGGCACTTGGTAACTTAAAGAAGGCTGTACAGATATATTTTTTCAAAAGAACAAAATACACAGATGCATCTTGAATGTGTAAGAAACAGAGTAGGATATCTTCACCTGGAAGTATTGCTTAGGAGAATAAGCTGAAACAATTTTACATTTTTTTCCTATCTTCACATTCATATTAGCAAGTTTTTTTTTCATTGGTCATTCAACAAAACAAAAATGTCTAGGTATCTGCTTTATTACCTTCCAAATACTTACTATTGCTTGGACCCAAAATGGCCCTGTACAACCATTTATCCAGTGTGTTATTAGAATTCCAATAATGTTATCCACTCACATATAGCCACATTATGGCCAATTTATGGAAGCGAGGGTTACACTGCTATGGGAACTTAGCTTTGAATAAATCATCATGTATCTGCAATTGTCTTTTTTTTACCTTTTATTAAAACTTGCTTTATAGTTCAACTGCTTATAGGCGTAACCTCTGCAAGTTTCAATATTTGAGCTTTAAAAATAAATATACACATGCTCAATTTTGTAAGTAAACCTGTAAAATACCTAGAAAGGCAACATTCAGCTTCATTAGCACTGGACTTTCAATATAATGCTTACTATTTGGGAGGAGTTATTAACGTGAAGTGAACCATAGGCTTTACGAAAAATGCTATGTTACTACTCAGAATATGCTAGGTGAATTAACTTGCCCAGTAAAAAGCAAAATGTTAAAGAACTTCCTGATTCTATAATCATATCATATGCACTAAAAACTGTATACGCATGAACGTCATCTGCATGGATTAAAGGGTGCACTCAGGATCTGAGGGACACCTAGCCCTGCTACTACCGGCTACTCACCCACGTTACGACCCCACTTCAGAACAACTGTGAGACTACACAGTGTGTGCTGCTGTCTGTAAAAAGGGAGAAAACATGTTTTTCTTTCTTGAGATGGGGGTGGTCCTTTAACTCTTATGTAGAAATCGTAGGATGGACAAAATTCTAATTTTCTGGTCAGTTTCCCCATATAGCAATTATTTTGAGATTTACAGAATATATCATTTTAAAATGTTATTTTCTGTCCAGTATGTATGTTAAGATTAAGTTCTATTCTTAAAATGTCAGTGGACGATATTAACACATTTTCTTTTTGATTACTACTACCTGTATTCTAATAGAAGTTTGGATTTTTTTTTTGCCCAAGAACGTCAGATTAATGATGGAAATGGATATTTTTTTCAGTTGTTCATTGTGTATTCAAACCAGTGAACTGCTGTATGTATAAATGAGCTGAGGGGCTGTCTCCTGGGAAATGCAACTTAACTTACTTGCTTAGAGTAATAAAAACATTTTGTGCATCCAATCTCACATTAGTTTTTATCTGATCTTTCACTGTACAAGAGATTTTTTATGTACAATATATACATACAAAATACATATGCCATAAAACAGGTAAGAATCTTAATAAAAATTATGTTGGTAGCTAAGCTGAACAACTGACAGAAATAGCAGTGATGGACAGAGACATAGTTGCAATCCTATCTTTTTTCCTATTAACAGAGAATATAATTAGTACTGAAGATATCATTTCTCAATGGGTTTTGGAATACTCTGCACTAAGGCTAAAGCTTTTCAAAAGTACTAAAAAAAAAAAAAAAAAAGAATCCTGCAAATCAAAACTAAATATACACATTATTGTTCGCTGTGGGAATAGCCTATTTTTATATGCAAATTCCCTGCAATGGTAAATATGTTAGATAATACATTTCACACTCACATCCTTAGGAAAAATTTCCATGCAGTCAGTCTTTTCTCTTTTGGAAAGAATTCCCTGCCGGAGAACATATTATTACAAAAGGTAACCTGGATAGCAGCCATCCCTATACTGAGATCTCAGGTACAAGAAATGCAAACTGGAAATCCTGTGCCTGGCTCCCCACTGTAAGAACTGTCACTTCACCTTCGTGGAGAGAGTGCCAACAGCATGGGGCGGAAGCCAGAGCCTGAAGGAACCTTAGCCATCTGCAAAGCCATCCTCTGTAACAAATGAGTAAAGTGGGCCCAGGTAGATGAAACAAACTTACCTAAACTCATACTGCTAGTTAATGGCAAAACCCAAGCACTTTATGTTCCAGTCTGGTGTCCCTTTACAGAGAACTGTCTTTTTCTAGTTAAGTTTAAAAACTGTGAGGATTTTTAAATTAAAAAAGCTTAAGTATGAACCCAAATTTTTAAGAAATCAGACAAGAGGAAAAAGATACACTGAAAAGTCATGAAGGCCAACAAGAATAAGTGAGTTTTGGCTCAGCGCCTGTGGCTCAATCGGCTAAGGCGCCAGCCACGTACACCTAAGGTGGCGGGTTTGAATCCCCAGCCCGGGCCCACCAAACAACAATGATGGCTGCAACCAAAAAATGGCCGGGC
>CAUYQV010151969.1:0-21112 GCA_963574575.1 Galagoides demidoff
AGTCCCCTGCCTCCACCTCCCAAGTAGCTGGGACCACAGGCGCCCGCCACAACGTCAGGCTGTTTTTTTTTTTTTTGGTTGCAGCCATCATTGTTGTTTGGCGGCCTGGGCTGAGGATTTGAACCCACCACCTTAGGTGTATGTGGCTGGTGCCTTAGCCGATTGAGCCACAGGCGCCGAGCCTACATTGACTTGTTAACACTCCCTTGGGTGGCTCTTTTCCCCTTTCCTTTCTCATCTCCCTGAGGCCACTTCCTAAAATAACTACTTACTCTCAAATCTTTATCTCAGGGTCTGTTTCTGGGCAACCCAACCTGAGACTGGTAGTTATTAATATCTTGGGGGGGAAAGGTCTGCAATGGTTATCTTCATTCTGCTCTAAAGGTATAAAGAAAGAATGGCAGAGTAAGAATTTCCATTTGGGGCTACAGTGAAGGCAGCCAAAGTCTTGTAGGAGTATTTAGAAAGAAAACAATGACTTAATTAAAAACAAATGAGATAGCATTGTACATCAGCAGTCTTTCTGGAGAGCAAGATAGGAAAATTTAATATGTATATACATTATGTTCTGGCAATTTCACTTCTGTCTATAATATTTTTAAAAGAGCTAAACAGAAAGAAGTCCATGCTACACAGGTAAGTGACAAAAGCAAGTTTCAAAGAATTGCATATGCAGCATTATTCCATTTATTACTGAAAAATATTTTACAGCATATATTGATGCACAAGTAGATATGTTGGTGGAGGAGGATATCATGTGTTATCGTCTATGCTTTAGAAGGGCGAGGATAGATACTTAGCAAATGCTTAATGATGGCAACCACTAGGGAGTCAGTTGATGTCAAGGGGGTGGCGGGAGAAAACTTTTTACCTGATACACTTCTGTACTTTTTTTTAACAATGGAAATATATTACTTGTGTAATAAAAAGTTTTAAGATTAAAATTAATTACTAAGCATATCTATAAGAATTTAGTTTTGTTTACAAAACAGATTTATTACATCTTGAACAACGTAACAGAATTTGTAATTGGTAAGTTACTTGTGTGATAGGCAAGATTATGCTTTTTTACTTATTGTTTGTGCCCACATATTTTTTTTTTATGAGAAAACTTACATTTGAAATAAGTGAGTGTTGATTGCTTTTTTTCTCCCAATCCCCCTATAGGAATAAGAATCTTGATAATTTCCTCATGGCTTTATTGTACTATTTATCTTATTTCCTGGAAAAAAACTCACTGGAAAGAAAGCCCAAAAGCTATATGGTGTAAGTAAGATTTTGTGGCATGTTCTTGAGTTTTATCACTGCCAGGATTAAAACTAACTTTTGCCTTGTTTGTTGTTTTTGTTTTTTTGTTTGTTTGTCTGAGACAGGGTCTCACTCTGTTACCCTGGGCAAGGGTGCAGGGATGTCATCACAGCTCACAGCAACCTCACCCTCCTCAGCTCAAGTGATCCTCCTGCTTCAGCCTCCCAAGTAGCTGGGAGACTAGAAGCATACACCACCATGCCCAGTTAACTTTCCTATGTTTTGTAGAGAGACAGGATCTCCTTCAAAATTATTATTATTTTTTTTTTTTTTGCAGTTTTTGGCTGGGGCTGGGTTTGAACCCATCACCTCCAGTATGTAGGGCCAGTGCCCTACTCCTTTGAGCCACAGGCGCCGCCCCCTTGAAATTATTTTTAATAGTGTATTTACTTAACTCAATGACTCAAAATATTATTATTGCAATATGAATGAGTAGTAGGAAGTTGTTAGTGAGACTTCCTTAATTTTTCTTTTTCGTTTTTTTTAGTAAGTCTTTGGAATCTGGTATTTATTTTATGCTTATGACATATCTCAACTCAGACTAGCCATATTAAATGTTGAGTAGCCATACATGGCTACCACATGGAGCAGATATAGATACTGTTTGTCTTTTTCTAATGCTTACAATGTTCCTGCTAAAGGACTTGTATGCATCTAATTAAAAAAAAATAAAAATTAAAAAAAAATTAACACAGCTTGGGCCTGCCAAACAACAATGACAGCTGCAACCAAAAAAAAAAAAAAATAGCCGGGCGTTGTGGTGGGCGTCTGTGGTCCCAGCTACTTGGGAGGCTGAGGCAAGAGACTTGCTTGAGCCCAGGAGTTGGAGGTTGCTGTGAGCTGTGATGCCACAGCATTCTACCCAGGGGGGCAGCTTGAGGATCTGTCTCAAAAAAAAAAAAAATTAACAAATTTGGTCAAAATGACTTTCCAGGCTCGGCACCTGTGGCTCAAGTGGCTAAGGCACCAGCCATGTACACCTGAGCTGGCAGGTTTGAATCCAGCCTGGGCCTGCCAAACCCCAATGACAGCTGCAACCAAAAAATAGCCAGGCGTTGTGGCGGGTACCTGTAATCCCAGCTACCTGGGAGGTGGAGGCAGGAGACTTGCTTGAGCCCAGGAGTTGGAGGTTGCTGTGAGCTGTGATGCCACAGCACTCTACCCAGGGGGACAGCTTGAGGCTCTGTCTCAAAAATAAAAAAAAGACTTTCCACATCATAGGAAAAACAAACAAACAAAAAAAAAACAAGGTTTCTTAGGTTACTCAGGAGAGAATTTAAGTGCTTACACGGAGGTGGCTGAGAGATGTACACCCAGCTTAGGAATCTGGAAGCAGCACAATGCCTCTCAGGCTTGGTGACCTTCTGTGAGGCATGGAACTTTCCAAGTGCCTAAGCTGCCCTCCCTAGTTCATATGGAACCAACCCAGTGATTTAGCTGTTAGGAATGCTGGCTAGATTCATTAACTTGGTGCCACAGACTGTTTTCAAAGTGCAGAACCCTTGTATACAATCAAGCAGTTGGAAAAATGTTTAATGGATAGATATATGTATTTAGATACCAGTTTTGTAAAGAACCAAATAAATAGTTCAAACACGTCTCCTCCTATAAAGTCATCATTATATGCAACATCAGTGTTATTTTGGGGCTGCACTTCACAGCACAATAGCCAGAGTATAAACTGTTTCTATGGTAGAAAGCAGAAGCTATGGGCCTAGAAGGTGTGAGAATTCTCAGGATTCTCCAACAGGAACCCATCAGACTTTGGTGGCACTTTAGCTTGTTATATGTATCTTCTATGGTGTTTTGTCTTCTAATTCTAAGGCTAATTACTAATCTAGCACAGATATTTGCTTTATTTACTAATTTATAGAAATAAATAACAAGTAAGAAAGGTTTCTTAATTATTTTAAAGATGAACTGAGCAGGACACAGTAGTATAAGGCAGACTATTACTTGGAAGGGATCAATTACAGAATGATGAGGTGATTCTGAAAAATCATAATAAATTTTCCCTTTCAGTTGGTTTATGTGTTATAATAAAATTAAATATAGATTGCATTGAGCTATCTGCATAGAAGAAAAAAGTTGATATCAGTAAACAGTAAGGTAGCAGCGTAGAGAAAATTATAGTACCTAATTCACAGAGTTACTGTGCAGAATTAAATGAGGCCACATATATTACCTTAACTCAGTGCTTGGCACTTGGGAGAGGAGGAGAGGATGGGAAGGATGTCAAAGAGACACGTAGATGATTTTAGATGATTAAAGGCAAAAACTCCAAAGAAGAGGACTCATCCCCATTTCACAGATGAAGAAACTAAAACTCAGAGGTTAAATATGTTGTTGGAGATAACATACCTAGTAAGTGTTGCAGCTGATGTTAAATGTGGTTCTGTTTAACTCCAGAGTGGTGCCTTAACCACTGGATACATTCCTAGCACTTCCTGCCAATCAACTTCACTCTCTTTCCCAGCGTTATCCATTCATGAATAGAATTTATAACTTTTGAGTAAATCCATACTTACTTTTTATTTATTTTTTGAGACAGAGTCTCACTCTGTTGCCCTAGGCTAGAGTGCCATAGCATCATAGCTCACATCAACCTCAAACTCCTCCCTCAAGCCATCCTGCTGCCTCAGCCTCATAAGTAGCTGGGACTACAGGCATCCACCGCCACACTCAGCTAATTTTTGTATTTTTTAGTAGAGATGGCATCTTGCTCTTGCTCAGGCTGGTCTCAAACTCCTGAGCTCCAGGGATCCTCTCCCCTCTTCCTCCCAGAGGACCAGGGGTACAGGATTAATTCTATCCATGAGTTACTATGCTGGGCCAAGGGATATTTTGGTTGTTGTGGTTTGATTTGGTTTGGTTTCCATAACAAAAGAAGAATATTAGGTATTGGGGGCTCTGTCAAAGTAGAGTGACAGGGGTTGCTGAGGGAAACAGGGAGACAAGAAAAGGGGTATGTTTGGATTACATGGCATTCGGACACTTTACCCAGAGCCCACTTTATTTATCCCAGAAACCCATTTTATTCTGATGACTCACAAGCCTTTTTATCATGTATGATAACATGATGTGCTTTGAATTATCTGTAACATCCTTAAACATACCCCCTCTGCCTGTCCTCTGAGTCAGTTTGATGGTTAACGTCGGAAGAGGCTGTAATTTGTCCCCATTTAAAGTGCATGCCTTTTCCACAGCAGTGCAGTGGAATGTATCCTCAGCAATATTGTTCCAGACATTATACTGCAGAGACTTTTAAAATTAGGCTTCAGCCTCCGGGTAACCTAAGAACAGGTTGTCTATTTGAAAGTTCATTTGCAATTCAATTGTAACTGTAGCTGTGTTTTCATAGGGAAGCAATGTTATTGTAATTGATGCCACAGCTACCAAAGTAGCCTTCCACAAATGCCTCCTTAGCAAACACAGCTAAACTTAGAACTGAGAGCAGGCCTATGTTCAGAGCTGAGCCCCAAGCTTAGTAACACATGGAACCCAGGGGGTAGCAGAGTCTCCATGGCTGTTTTAGGAAAGCAGCAGGGAAGTGAGCTGCTACTTGCCTCAGTGACCAGTGTAGGTAATTAGTTGAGCTATTTTGTATAAATTAAGACTGCCTGTGTATAAAATTGAGGATACATAGTGTAATGTATAAAGAATCCATAAAAACATGAAAATTCAGTGCAAACTTGAGATGATGATTCCAGGGATTACATATCAAGGGACCATATAGATTTCCCTGTGCCACAGCTTCAGTAAGATAAATTCATTGCTATGTAAAGTCTGTGAACTTGCTTGCATTTCTTTCAAAATAGTTTATAAATGTGACTTTTTGCTAATTAACTTAGGCATTTGCTAAAATTAATCCAAATTGTCTTTTTTGTACCCAGGGGCCTCGTAGAAAAAAAAGAGATGGAATTGGTCCTAAGTAAGTTAGAAGCAGCACAGAAGTACTTGGCACAGAAGTACTGTGTCCTGGTGCTGGGCGTGGGCATGGCGGACAAGCATCACATGTGCTGTGGAAAGTAAGCCCAGGATTGTGTTAAGTCAGCCCTCGCGTGCGTGTCCACATTCTTAAGATGTTCCATTTGACTTTTGGTACCTTGAGAAAGTTCCTTTTTCTGTTGCCCAGAATAATTAGGCTCAGGTGGGACTCCATCCCAAACACCGATGTGGTCTCCTTTGTACGAGCCAAGTGAGTACAGAAAGAATCCCAGAATCTCAGATATTTTTAAAACTCCCCCTGTTTGGGATTAAATGACTGGGTCTTGCAGTGAAGTCTTGTTCTCAGCCAAGAAAGATTCCTGCTGCCAGACAAGGATCACTTGGCCACCTGGGTCTGGAGGGAGGTCGAGTGGGAACCTGTGTTGCGGCTTGGGAGGGAGTGGGATGGTGGTGGTGGTGGGGTGGGGTGGGGGGTTGGGGGAGGGGGGGTGGATGTGATGAGGTATCGCCCTTTCACTGCTTGTTTTGTAACAACTCAACTGTTGTGAGTACCAGCTGCTGTATGGGGGATATAGGATGACTGTGGGAAGATCATTGTTATCTTAGGATGACAATTTCCTTTTTTTTTTGAGACAGAGCCTCAAGCTGTCACCCTGGGTAGAGTGCTGTGGCATCACAACTCACAGCAACCTCCAACTCCTGGGCTCAAGCGAGTCTCCTGCCTCTGCCTCCCAAGTAGCTGGGACCACAGGCACCCGCCACAGCGCCCGGCTATTTTTTTTTTGGTTGCAGCTGTTTTTGTTGTTTGGCGGGCCCAGGCTGGATTCGAACCCGCCACCTTGGGTGTATGTGGCTGGCGCCTTAGCCACTTGAGCCACAGGTACCGAGCCAGGATGACAATTTCTACCCCACTATAAATAAAATTTATGTATTTATTTATTTATTTAGAGGCAGAGTCTCACTCTGTTGCTCTGGGTAGAGTGCCATGGTGTCATCAACCTCAAACTCTTGGGCTCAAGCAATCCTCTTGCCTCAGCCTCCCAAGTAGCTGGGACTACAGGCTCCTGCCACAACATCTGGCTAGTTTTTCCTCTTTTTAGTAGAGATAGGGTCTCACTCCTGAGCTCAAGCAGTCCTCCTGCCTCAGCCTTCCAGAGTGCTGGGATTATAGGCCTAAGCCACTGTGCTCAACCTTACAATTAAAATTTAAAAAGGAGTTTAGTGCAGTGCTTGTGGCTCAAGGAGTAGGGCACTGGCTCCAAATACTGGAGGTGGTGGGTTCAAACCCGGCCCCAGCCAAAAACTGCAACAACAACAAAAAAAAGGAGTCTCACTCGTCCCAGGAAAGTTTGGGATCACAGGTTGGAAAGCTTCCATTCTTAACCCTAGTCTCTTCTGAACAATTTCACAACAGGTGTATGGTACCTGTTGTGGTACCATACATGGTCATAGCCAAAACTTCTGTTGTTAAACTGAATAGGGAAAGAACCTGGTATGTGATGTGTCTCTTTCTATGTTTCCTACATTTTCAAAGATCAGCTTCCTCAGTGGGCACACTTGCAGAGTTGTTAATGGGCATCTTTTTGTGTTTTACACTTCCTATTTTCTTCTATACTCTGCTTACAAAATTTCACTTACACTTTGAACAGCAGCTCTGGTTATTCTGTTGGGTAACATACTCATTTGTTCAACCATTCTTTTTGTATACATTTGTGTGATTTTGGTATTTCTGTTTTATAATATTTCTGCACTGAATATCTTTATACAGATTACTTTGTTTATTTGGGCTATTTCCTTATGGCTTATTACTCAGAATGTATCTATCTACCTAGAAGGCATGAACAGTTTTATAGCTCTGACAGATTTTTCTCTGAAAAGGTTAAAGACATTTTATATTGCCATCAGCAATCAGCATACCTTTTTATTGGGTTTTATTACTTTAATATTTTTGATCATTTAAAGTAAAGATGTTTTATGGACTTTCAATATCTTTTATGACTGTGGAGTCTATGCTCTTTTTTTGTGTAAAATAATTTATTGTTCATTTAGTTTTAACTATCTGCCAAATGGAAACTGAGCATTTGTATAATTTTTTAATATGTATCCCATAGTGAGGATTGGTCTTTTTTTTTTTTTGGAGTTTTTTGCTTTCTTTTTGGTATTTATGTCTTTACACATTAAGAAAATGTTTTAAATTTTTATTTATTTGAACATGTCCACCTTATTTCTGATGCTATTCAATAGTCCAGCTATTACCTTTCCTGGGTCAAACTATTTATCATTCTTGCTTAGTTTTTAAAAATAGGGGCACAAAAAGTCTAGTCTTTGAAACATTTGGAATTTGTTACCACATGAAAGATGAGCTATGAATCTGTTTTTTAATTTATCAGTGGTCAGGTTTCCAATAATACTTAGTAGTAATTTTTTCTTCACTGCAACATTTCTTGTTTATTAGGAACTGAATGTTTCTAATATTTTAGCCCAATTTGAGGAAGCCCCATTGAATTTTATTGATTAATCTTTCTGAGGTTTGTTGTTTTTTTTTTGAGACAGAGCCTCAAGCTGTCACCCTGGGTAGAGTACCATGGCATTACAGCTCACAGCAACCTCCAACTCCTGGGCTCAAACAATTCTCCTGCCTCGGTCTCCCAAGTAGCTGGGACTACAGGCGCCCACCACAATATCTGCCTATTTTTTGGTTGCATCCGTCATTGTTGTTTGGTGGGCCCTGGGCTGGATTCGAACCCGCCAGCTCAGGTGTATGTAGCTGGGGCCTTAAGCACTGTAGCTGCTTGAGCCACAGGCACCGAGCCAATCTTTCTGTTTTAAATACAGAACCAAACAGTATATTTTACTTTGTTTTATTCAACACATCCTTTGAGTGCCTATCTGTGGTAGTCATGGTGCTAAGTGTTGGGGTACAAAGAAAATACAGTCTTCAGGACTGTGTATAGTCTGGTAGAGGAGTCACCAAGTGAGGAAACCAAAGATTGCTGACCAGTGCAACAGAATGGAGACCCCCAAAGTGAGCCAGACTGCAAAGAGGGTGACTTAGTATCCAATAACAAGAGCTCACCCCTATTAACTTCAGGAACATCTTTGATATCCTTGCTTGTTTGAGATAAATTTCTGGTTTATCCTAGAGATAAATTCATTAAACAAGAGTTCCTGGGTCAAAGAGTATAAACATTGAAATATGCTACATCAGGTGTAGCAAGTTCCCAGCTGATGCAACCACTGCCTGCAGTGCATGAGTGAGTCCAGCCAGGACCAGAAGAACTGCCCTGCTGAGCCCGGGTCCAGTTGCTGACCCTCAGAATTAAATGCACTAAATAAATATTTATTGCTTTAAAACACTAGGTTTAGGGGTAAGAGTCTTATTGGAGAACAGATGTTACTATAGATTTGTCTAAGTGAAGGGAGTATGGGTTATTTTAAAACATATTGCATTATCAAATAAACTGTTAGATCTTTGAGATATAGGGTATAATTTTAACTATTTCTCCATTCTCCCTTATGCTCTGTTTTGTCCCACCCCCACACACACCTTCTTACGGTTATAGTTTGGTAAGCTAAAATGCTTAATGAAGTTCTGTATTTATTTATACTTCACTGTTTTCACCCTGCTTCTCCAATTTGTGTTACTTCATTTTGCTCATTACCTAACCCTTCCTAAATGTTTTAACTTCGTCTGTGTTTTAGTGTCTCTTATCTGAGCATATATTGCTACCTTTTCATGTAATAAATTTTACAAATATGCTATATGGTTAATTATTTTTTTCTTTTTTAAGTTTTTCTAGATCATCAAACCTTTTCCTTCTACCTTCAGAAAGATAGGACAGAGACTGACAGGACAGGACAGAGACTGTATTTGGTTGACTTCACTCTTTGGTTGTGGTAGACTTTCTCCAAGTTACTCCACAATCTAAAAAGCAAGCATATGTTCTCTCATTTCTTCTTGGCTACTTATAAGGACCTATATTAGTCTCTAAAGCTGAAAAACAAATATGAATATGAAGTGTCTTTCAAATGGGACTTGATGTATATATTGATATATTTTCAGTGCAGACTCATTTTCTGTGTTTTTGGTTATGTCTTAGCATTTTTGGCCATTTCTCTTCTCTTGTGCCCATTTCCATAGCTCAATGCATGTCTTGGGCCCACCATCCCTGGGATTTGATTCACTGTGTATGTGACTTTCCATGATTTGGGAATACCCTCCTCCTGCGTCCCTGGCAACATTCATTCTTCATCCCACGATATCAGCTCTGCCCTTTCAAGTTTCTACTGCTATATTCAGCTCTTTCGGGAGTTGACAAGTTTGGTTCTGTCTTCCAGCCTGGCACCATGAGAATGTGGCACTCAGACCTGCTCCTGCAGGGAGTGCAAGTTAATAGTGGCCCCACGGCTACACCCTGAATCTACCACAAGGTTTGCCTGAGGCCATGTGTCTTAGTTCATTGGGTTGCTATAATGAAATACCAAAGACCTGGTGGCTTATAAATAATGCATGTGTCACAGTTTAAGAACCTCGAAGTCTAGTATTAGGGAGCCAGCAGACTGTTGACTGCTTATGGTATCCCCACACGGGAGAAAGAGAAAGAGAGTTCCCTGGGGTCCTTTTTCTTTTTCTTTTTTTTTTAAACTTTATTTTATTTATTTATTAATTTACTTTGTAGTTTTTGGTCGGGGCCGGGTTTAAACCCACCACCTCTGATGTATAGTGCCGGTGCCCTACTCCTTTGAGCCACAGGCACTGCCCTGGGGTCCCTTTTCTAAGAGCACTAATCCCATACGTAAGGCTTCTACCATCATGACCTAATTACTCCCAAAGGCCTCCCCTAATACCATCACATTGGGAGTTAAGATTTCAACATAATGAAGTTGGAGGGGACACAGACATCCATTGTACCATGCTTCCCTGGCTGTCCACAGCCAATGTCTTCATGCAGCAGGCCCATTTCCCCCAGACATGGTACTTTTCAGGGATGACTTTGGCTTGAGGGCTCCCCATTGGCTTGATGAAAACTTTCTTAGAGCTGAGTCTGAGACAGTCTGAGACCCTGCCTACCCAGACCTCACTGCCTCTCCTCTCTTGCAGTATCAGAACTGCATGTAGATGTGACACCTCTTCTTGTCTTCTCCAGGTCTCTCCTCCTTCTCTGTCACACTTGTTTTCTCCAGTAAATCTCTTGATCATCTAGTCTTATCTTGGCATCTGCTTCTGAAAGGGCCTGAACTAGCACATCCATCGTCATAGCATTTTTTAAGTTTTATAGTCACTATTACTTTTTGTGTCTTTTAAAATTACAATCAGTCCTTATCTTTTATGCATTCAGCTTTTTACAGCCTGTTCTTTCTCATAGCAGTGCTCCAAACTGTAAGTCACAACACATTAGTGAATCTTGTTTGTTTTGTTTTTTTTTTAAGAGACAGAGTCTCACATTATCATCCTCAGTAGAATGCCGTAGCATCACAACTCACAGCAAGCTCCAGCTCTTGGGCTTAGGCAATTCTCTTGCCTCATCCTCCCAAGTAGCTGGGACTACAGGTGCCCACCACAACACCCAGCTATTTTTTGTTGTTGTTGTTGTTGCAGTTTGTCTGGGACCAGGTTCAAACCCACCATTCTCAGTATATGGGGCCGGCGCCCCACTCACTGAGCCATAGATGCCTACCCCCCCCTTTTTTGCAGTTTTTGGCCAAGGCTGGGTTTGAACCTGCCACCTCCAGCATATGGGGCCAGTGTCCTCTGCCTTTGAGCCACAGGCACCGCCCCCCCTTTTTTTTTGAGACAGAGTTTCACTATGTCACCCTCTGTAGAGTGCTGTACTGTCACAGCTCACAGCAACCTCAAACTCTTGGGCTTAAGTGATTCTCTTGCTTTAGCCTCCCAAGTAGCTGAGATTACAGGCACCTGCCACGATGCCCAGCTGTTTTTTTGTTGTAGTTGTCATTGTTGTTTAGCAGGCCCAGGCTGGGTTTGAACCCACCAGCCCTGGTGTATGTGGCCAGTGTCCTAACCACTGAGCTATGGGAGCCAAGCCACATAGCGAATCTTGAAATCAATTTAGTAAATCTGGAAGAGAATATAATTAAAGAATCAGAGTACATCATCTACAGTGAAAGTAAGTATTTCAGGACACTTTTGTTTCTGTGTGTGTATACTAGAGACTCAATATTCAATACATTTCTTACTGTGGGTAACAGTCACAAAAACTTGACAGCCACTGCATTGCAGCATCTTTTCTATACTATTTTCTTAGGTTTTCATAAGAATGTATGCCTTTGATCAAACTTTTTGAGCCATTGCCTGTCAACCAACAATAGTTCTACTTACAGAGTGGAGTTAAATGGTTATGTACCACTTGCATATATTAAATTTCCCCTTTATTTTAGAAAAATACAAGTGGAAAATTGAAAAATCTAGTGTCTCCTAGTACTGCTCATTCAAATCTAGAAACCACTGGGTATCTGTGGAGAATCTTGAGCTGTAGCCAGCTCCTGGGACATAAGTAGGCAAAATGTGGGTTCTACTGCAAAGCACAAGAGTATGTGTAAAATACTCTTGTGTTTTATTTAAAGCTCGGCGCCTGTAGCTTAAGTGGCTAAGACATCAGCCACATACACCAAAGCTGGCAGCATGAGCCTGCCAAACAACAATGACAACTACATCCCAAAAATAGCCAGGCATTGTGGTGGGTGCCTGTAGTCCCAGCTACTTGGGAGGCTGAGGCAAGAGAATCTCTTAAGCCCAGGAGTTGGAGGTTGCTGTGAGCTGTGATGCCATGGTACTCTACCCAGGGTGATAGCTTGAGGCTCTGTCTCAAAAAAAAAAAAAAAGGATTATTTTATATCTATAATAGGTGGTGTATTTAAAATGAAGGATTAATACTTTAGCATCAAAAAACATTCCTGTGATCCAAGCGCAGGAAGCTTTTGCAGGTCCCGAGTTGGGCTGGTGGAGATTCCACTCTCTTTTTATTTTTTTGAGATGGAGCCTCTAGCTATCCACCTGGGTAGAGTGCTATGGCATCACAGCTCATAGCAACCTCCAATCCCTGGGCTCAGGTGAGTCTCCTGCCTCCGCCTCCCAAGTAGCTGGGATCACAGGCGCCCGCCACAACACCCAGCCGTTTTTTGGTTGCAGCCATCATTGTTGTTTGGCGGGCCTGGGCTGGGGATTTGAACCTGCCACCTTAGGTGTACGTGGCTGGCGCCTTAGCCAATTGAGCCACAGGCGCCGAGCCGAGATTCCACTCTCTACAGACTTCGCTGTTTAGGAAGAGGTGGTGGTTTTTTCTTCTCTTGACAATATTTCCAGGAAAAACGTTATGATAAAATTAGTTATCTTTACAGTTTTCTACTCAGTCTCTTGTATTTTTTTCTTTTAATTTCAGATTGATATGAGGGTACAAATGATTAGGTTGCAGTGTTTACATTGTTAAATAGAGTCCCCTCAACTTGAATCCAATAAAGTTTTTCTCCTGTGTGGGCATGAATTAGATGGGCTACTGGCTTCATATTAGTTTTGAGTACATTGGATACTTGCTTTCCATTCTTGTGACACTTTACTAAGAAGAATGTGTTTCAACTCCACCCTCTGCTAAGTCCCTTGTAAAATCTCCCTTTCTCATCTTAGCATCAACTCTTCCTTTCTTTTGTGTTCAAAGGAGTCACTCAAGCTGAGAAAATTACAATTTAAGGTTAGAGAAACCGGTTCTTAAAAAATAATTTTATTTCCCATACTGGCTGTTTAGTCTTTAAACACACATATACTTTGCAAACTAATTTTGGGATTAAAAACTATTAACAATTATGTCATATTCTTATTCTTATCTTATTCTTTTAATTCCCTGGGTATAGAGTCTCCACTTAAATAATTGTACTTTTTACAGTACAATTTTTTTTTTTTTTGAGACAGAGTCTCATTCTGGTGCCCCAGGCTACAGTACTGTGGTGTCATCATAGCTCACAGCAAAGTCAGACTCCTGGGCTCACGTGATCCTCCTGCCTCAGCCTCTAGAGTAGCTGAGACTACAGGTGCCCACCATGACACCTGGCTAATTTTTCTGTTTTTAGTAGAGATGGGGATCTTACTCTTGCTCAGGGTAGTCTCGAACTTCTGAGTTCAAGGGATCCTCTCACCCTGGCCTCCCAGAGTACTAGGGTTATAGGTGTGAGCCACTGTACCTAGCCTGCAGTACAGTTTTTGTTTTTATTTTTTGAGGGGGGACAGAGCCTCAAGCTGTCACCTTGGGTAGAGTGCTATGGCATCACAGCTCACAGCAACCTCCAACTCCTGGGCTTAAGAGATTCTCCTGCCTCAGCCTCCCAAGTAGCTGGGACTATAGGCACCCGCCACAACACCTGGCTATTTTTTGGTTGTAGTTGTCATTGTTGTTTGGCAGGCCCGGGCTGGATTCAAACCCGCCAGCTCAGGTGTATGTGACTGGTGCCTTAGCTGCTTGAGCTACAGGCACTGAGCCAGTACAGTTTTTATATGTACTTTTAAAGGAACCTGTTACATTTGAAAGTAGGTAATCACCTCTGGTTAGCACTAGCTCATTTCCAGGTGGTGTTGGCCTTTTCTCCATTATAGGTGACGTCACCAGCACTTCATCCTGCCTGCTAGATAGCAGTTTGGAGAGTGGTCACAGAGCTCCCCACCCACTGTGATGTAACAAATTGCACATAGGTCAACAGCTAAACTAAAGAAGAAACAGATTATTGCAGGTTTTTACCTATAAAAGTTGTTAATTGTCCACAATTATTGTTTATGTCTTTGATTCAGGAGTTTATATATTGTTATTTTGGTGGTTTTATGTAGGAGATGATGAGGATAATGTTTGTGCCAGTTATAAATGAGTAATTCTTTTTAACATCATTATTTCACTTCTTTCCAGTGTCAATCGGCTGGTATTTTCATGTGTATTTCTGACTTTTCTAATATATGCACACTTAACATTGGACTTGAACACTTTATGCTATTTATCTCTAGGATTATGTTAAAGATTTCAGTAGAACTAGCAATTTGGGGGTTGTTAATTTAGTGCTTTTGTGTCTCTTGATAAGTAGGAGGACATGCCTTTCTATTCTGAATGCATTGTGAAATCCTAAGATCACAAAT
This sequence comes from Galagoides demidoff, assembly GCA_963574575.1. Classification (NCBI taxonomy): domain Eukaryota; kingdom Metazoa; phylum Chordata; class Mammalia; order Primates; family Galagidae; genus Galagoides; species Galagoides demidoff. The sequence goes on from CAUYQV010151969.1 coordinate 14,387, forward strand.
CTTTGGCAGAATTTTGATGAATATGTTAATTAAAAGTTCTCTGTGCTTTGTAGGATAGGTAGGAAAACCTCCTTTGTAGCACACAGAATTAGATCTGTTCTTCAGTTATGGCCAGTTCTAGCTGTACCCCCAACTCTACCCAAGGATCTGTACCTTCTTCCTCTGTTCCTTGTGCGGCTGTCGCCTGATGAGTGAACAAAGAGGCTGGCAGTGGTGGGGGGAGTAGGGAGAGGCTCTCTCTGAAGCTCAAGTGTACTCTCCCTCCCTCACCTCCTGCCATAGCCTGGGGCACTAAAGCCTCTTTCCCCTCCCATAAATGCTTCCCTTTGAAACCTCTCTTCTCAGCACACAGTGGCCCTTGACCTTCATGTAAACTTGATTTCACCTATAGCAGCAGGGGACAAGTAAGAGAACACAACTTATTTTTTCTCCTTAGCCTAAAACCTCAGCTCTAGGCTTTGCATCCCTTTGGAATGACAAATTTTCCTTGTTTTGATTCAGAGCTAAGATTCTGAGGAAGAGAAGAAATAAGAAATCATAACAGGTCACTAAAAATTTCTGTATTTACTACAAGACTGGCTTTCTCCTCTTTCCTTTGGATTGTGCCCTGAAACATTGCTATGGATAGGGTCTACACTGACCAGCGTGGCAGCTTGCCACATGGGGCTGTTGAGCTCTTGGGATGAAGCTAGTCCAAACTAAAACATGCCATAAGTGTAAAACATACGCTGTACAAAAAAGTTTAAGAATGAATAAAACATGTCAATAACTTAACAATGTTTACTATATATTGAAATGATAACATTTTGGGGGGTCTGGATAAAATAAATATATTATTAAGATTAACTTTAACTGTTTCTTTTTACTGTGACTATTAGAACATTTAAAATTATATTTATGGTTTACATTCTATTTTTAATGGATTGTACTATTATAAACCCTGTTTCAGTTTGTAAAGGATATTTGGAGGCTTAAATTTTGCTATTATCAATGCATTTGTAAATTTATAATCAGCTTAAGTATTTATGTTTGTAATACAAAAATCATAAGATGTAAAAAAAGAAAAAGGACAAAATTTATCATCAAGAAATAAATTTGCAGATTTTTAAACTATGAAGTCCCCAGCAAGGCACAGTGGCTCACACCTGTAATTGTAGCATTTTAGGAGGCTGGGGCAGGAGGAGTGCTTGAGTTTGAGACCACACTAAGCAAGGGCCAGACCACATCTCTATGAATAGTAGAAAAATAAGCCAGGTGCAGTGGCATCCACCTGTAATCCCACTTACCTGGGAGGCCAAGGCAGGAGAATTGCTTGAGCCCAGGAGTTTGAGACTGTAGTAAGCTATGATGATACCACTGCACGTTAGCCTGGATAAGACTCTGTCTTAAGAGAAACAAAAACAAAAAACAAAACGAAAAAACCTTCTGAGGTCCCCAGATATACTCATTCTCTGTGTCTCATGTCTTAGACTCACTTCAGTTTCATGTGCAGAGCTAAATCAGAATGGCAAGAAGAAACCCATAACATTCTGTACTTAACTTCTGCAATGTGGGCTACATCAGTTTGCTTTGGGCTTTAGGAAAGAAAGCGCTCCAGTGTTTATGGCAACTTGAGGGGAAGTGGAAGCAGTTTCTGTTACCTTCTCTTCCAATGTCTAAAAAAAGAACACAAAGAAAATAAGGAAAGTACCTGTTTCCTGGGTAATCATTTTTGCATTTCAAACCTTGCTAAGATGGTGCCAGTCTGCCTTGTGCTAACACGAGCTCTGCTCTAAACTTTACTTGTCTCAGAACGCAAGCTGACTTGGTATGCCCCAAACTGAGCTTGGCTGGTTTTCTTACTTCAGCTTGGCGGGTCTGTATGGTCTCTAGTTTCAGCTGGCAGAGGACTTGAAAAGGCGGAGATCCCACATAAACACACCCCTCAGGTGGAGACCTCAGGGGACACAGATGAAACACCGAGGCTTTCCCCCAAGACATCCCCCGGCTCTGTTGTTCAATAATTTTATCTGCAAACTATTTGAAAGAAGCTTTTTTCCCCTAGCCTTCTGGTTTGAGGACAGATGTAGATAGCTGGCAGGCCTGACTTTTAGTATAGGATCCATTATTATATGTCTTTTTTGTTTCATTGGTTGGGGGGTTTTTTTGTTTTGTTGTTTTTTGTTTGAGACACTTTCACTCTGGGTGGTGCCTGTAGCTCAAAGGAGTAGGGCCCAGGCCCCATATGCCAGAGGTGGTGGGTTCAAACCCAGCCCCAGCGAAAAACTGCCAAAAAAAAAAAGGAGACAGTCTCACTCTGTTACCCCAGGCTAGAGTGCCATGGCCTCAGGCTAGCTCACAGCAACCTCAAACTACTGGGTTCAAACAATCCTCTTGCCTCAGCTTCCTGAGTACCTGGGACTATAGGAACCTGCCACAATGCCTGCCTGGCTAATTTTTCTATTTTTAGGAGAGACAGGGTCTTACTCTTGCTCAGGCTAGCCTCAAACTCCTGAGCTCAAGTGATTCTCCCTCTTCAGCTTCCCAGAGTGCTGGGAAACACTGTGCCCCACCTGCTGTATATCTTTGGATTTCAGTCTCAACTTCAGTTGCCTCTACTGCAAAGTAAGGATAATCGTGTTGACTACATCACAGGGATATTATGAAGATGAAATATGATAATGAGTGTAAAGGGCTTCTCATGGTACTTGGCACATAGTCCACACTTAGTAAACGTTCACCGTCATCATTGTTGCCTTAATTCTTTATTGAAGGCTTGCAATTGAGGAAACTAGTCTATAATGGAGATAGTCTGCAGGAGGTGGGGACAGATCTCAGGAAAATCTGAACCATCTCTTCAGCCTCATTCTTCAAATGGAGGGCTACCGACCAAGAAGTCCCTGTGAGAGGGCTGAAGGTCCTAAAGGATTTGGGTCATCTTACCCAGAATGTGGGAGCTCAGGATGGTACTAGAGAGCCTGGTACCAGGGCCAATCTTGGGAGCCACAGTTACTATGAGGAGGGCCCAAGCAAAAGCAGAGGCAAAACCATGATCAACCATAGAATGCCCTGGGTCTGGCCTTGGCCACCATGACTGGTCAATGACTGCAGGTGCACAGCTCCCTCAGTCAGTGCTCAAGGGACCCCAGGACAGGACTGCTTTCCTAAGGCATAGGCCTATGTCAGGAGGGGAGGCCAAGTTCACTAAGTGAATAGTTTGCTTAACATTGAATTTGTGAAGCTGGGTACAGTAGTTCATGCCTATAATCCCAGCTCTGGGAGGCTGAGGTGGGAGAATCACTTGAGATCAGGAGTTTGAGACCAGCCTGAACAAGAGCAAGATCACATCTCTACTAAAATTAGAAAACTAGCCAGGCATTGTGTTGGGTGCCTGTAGTCCCACCTAATCAGAAGGTTGAGGAAGGAGGATTGCTTGAACCCAGGAGTTTGAGGTTGCTGTGAGCTAGGCTAATGGTCATGGCACTCTAGCCCTGAGGAGCAAGACTCTGTCTCAAAAAAAAAACTCAAACCAAAAAACATTGAGTTATGTTACAAGAACTCCTCAGCAAATGCCTGCCTTTTAAGGGATAGGGCTCAAGTCTACCTGCATCAGTCAGAAGGAGGGACACACTCTTCTTCTTAGGCCATCAATTGCAGGTAGACCTTTGGAGATTTTGTTTCTGTTTCTTTTTGCACCCAAAGCTATAACTATTGTATAAGATTTATTTTCCTGGCTCAGTAACTGTAGTTTAGTGAGTAGGGTGCCAGCCACATACACCGGGTCTGGCGGGTTCGAGCCCAGCCCAGGCCTGCTAAACAACAATGACAACTGCAACCAAAAACTGCCATTGTGGCAGGCGCCTGTAGTCCCAACTACTTGGGAGGCTGAGGCAAGAGAATCACTTAAGCCAGGGCGACATAGTGAGACTCTGTATCAAAAAAAAAAAAAAAGATTTCTTTTCTTTCCAGGAATGGTGGCCCACACCTATAATTCTTAGCACTCTGGGAGGCTAAAGTGGGTAGACTGCTTGACCTCTTAGGAGTTCAAGACCAGCCTGAGCAAAAGTAGAACCCCATCTCTGCTAAAAATAGAAACACTAGCTGAGTGTCCCAGCTACTTGGGAGATGGAGGCAAAAGGATTGCTCAAGCCCAAGTGTTGGAGGTTGCTGTGAGCTATGACACCACCACACTCTACCAAGAGCAACAAAGTGAGACTCTGTCTCAAAAAAAAATTTTAGGGGGGGCGGTGCCTATGGCTCACTTGGTAGGGCGCCAGCCCCATATACTGAGGGTGGTGGGTTTGAGCCCTGCCCTGGCCAAACTGCAGCAAAAAATAGCCGGGCATTGTGGCAAGCGCCTGTAGTCCCAGCTACTCAGGAGGCTGAGGCAGGAGAATTGCCTAAGCCCAGGTGTTGGAGGTTGCTGTGAGCTGTGATGCCACAGCGCTCTACTGAGGGTGATAAAGTGAGACTGTCTCTAGAATAAAAAAAAAAATTATTTTTTTCTCTTCCTCTTTCTTTTTTCACTTCTGACTGTACTTTCAAGCCTGCTTAAACACCCTGGTTACATCTATCACCTTCTGCTCTCCTTACTTCCCCAGAAGCATTAGAAGAATAGATTTCCTCACTGGCTTGTTTATCCTAAATTTCTACTGATTAACTTTCAACCAAACACTCTGGGTTTTGATCTGGGCAACCTAGGAAGTTAGAAAAATGTGTTGTGATTCCCTATCAGCATTTTTGATAGCATTTTGTAGCTAGTCATGGGGCCATAGGCTTTGACCCCATCTTTTGGAGAAAATAAGGACTAGATGACTGAAAGATTGAAATTCTCTCTCAACCTATACTTGGGATTTGTTATATTTCAGGGAGAAGATATCAGATACACAAAAAGACTGGAAATTCTTTGAGGTGAGTCACTAAAGTTTGGGGGCTTTTCTTTTTTTTTTTTTTTTGAGACAGAGTCTCATTATGTTGCTCTTGGTAGAGTGCAGTGATATCACAGCTCACAGCAACTTCAAACTCTTGGACTTAAGCAATCCTCTTGCCTCAGCCTCCTGAATAGCTGGGACTACAGGTGCCCACCACAATGCCTGGCTATTTTTAGACACAGGGGTCTTGCTCTGGCTTAGGCTGGTCTCAAACCCATAAGCTCAGGCAGTCCACCTGCCTCAGCCTCCCAGGGTGCTAGGGTTACAGATGTGAGCCACCGTGTCCGACCTGCTTTTCTCTTTGATATGAAACATGATCTAGACAGTGGTTCTCAACCTGTGAGTCGTGACCCCTTTGTAACAATGAAAATGCATCCTGCATATCAGATATTTATGATTCATAACACTAGCAAAATTATAGTTATGAAGTAGCAACAAAAATAATTTTATGGTTGGGTGTCACCACAACGTGAGGAACTGTATTAAAGGGTCGTGGCATTAAGTGGCATTAGGAAGGTTGAGAACCAGTGATCTATAGCAATAAGCAACAGTTGTTTGTCAGGCACTTACTCTTAGTTCATATCCTTTCTGGAAAGGATGTCACAAGCTATGAGACCTTAAATTTTGGGTCTGATTTCCCTCCTGCAACGGTGAGTACATTTTTTGTACAGCTTTCAGGAATATTGAGAAATTGGGTCATCTGGGTTTGCAGCTACTTAGTGGTGTTACTTAGACAAGTGGGGTTTTTCATATCACAGCCAGGGATTGTGATTCTTCTCTGCTTCTTGTTAGTCCTTTTACACTTTCTGCGCGTATGTGGCGTGGGTTGTCTTCCGACGTCAACACTTCACAGAGATTGAGGAAGAGATAGGGAGACTCTTTCGTACCAATATGTTCAACATTCCCCGAAGGAAGCGTGAAGATAAAGAATCCGGAGGGGAGAAGAAACGCATGACTTTCGTACAATTCAGGTATGACCTTTTGGCTTTTCTAAACTCAAGGACGTTTCTAGAAAACAGGATGATGTGACCTAAATCATTACCTTCCCCCCACCCCACAGAAGAATGATGGCAAAACGCCCTGCAATTAAAAAAGCCATTAACATGCGATCTCCGGTCATGTCTACTCTGCTGCCGTCTCTCAGAGAAAAAGCTCAGCTTGTCTTTGAGAAAAAGTATCGTCAAGTAGGCTTCAAAATCCCAGCCCAGAAGAAGGAGCACACGGAGAGTCTGGGCTCTGTGTCCATGCCAGTGTAAGTGGCTCAGGGAGAGAGACAGGAGAGCCCTGAGCAGTGGCCTCCTGGGTGGGCTGGGAAGGGGTAGGGGTGCAGGCACCATGGCTCGGCCAGAGAGTTAAGCCGGGGTAACAGGCCCAGCTTCCTGCCTCCTCTCCCTGTTTGCTTTCTAGCACGCTGTGAGGTACACCCATCTAGACTAGAAAGTTATGCTAGACTCCAAATACTTCTAGGTTTTCTAGGTTTCTTCTGAGGTTTTTCTATTAGAAGAATCATCTTTGAGAAATGTGGGAAGGGCCTAGTATAAAATCTTGCTATGGACTGAGTTTTGGATCTATATCGTAAGACCACAGTGATGGTTCATGGAAACAGGGAAAGGTCTTTTAAAAGAGTGTGTGTAGGCTCGGCGCCTGTGGCTCAATCGGCTAAGGCGCCAGGCACGTACACCTAAGGTGGCGGGTTCGAATCCCCAGCCCGGGCCCGCCAAACAACAATGATGGCTGCAACCAAAAAATGGCCGGGCGTTGTGGCAGGCGCCTGTGGTCCCAGCTACTTGGGAGGCGGAGGCAGGAGACTCGCTTG
>CAUYQV010151970.1:0-22499 GCA_963574575.1 Galagoides demidoff
GCGGGTTCAAACCCAGCCCCGGCCAAAAAAAAAATAGGGAAAAGAGTGTAAATTCATCATCTAGAAAACAAGGTAATAGAACCAACAAGCTCAAAATGTTAGTTCTATAAAAAGACTAATAAAGTTGATAAACCTTTGGCAAGACTGATTAAAAAGAGAGGGGACGAGAGAGAGAGAAGTCACAATTAACAATATCAGCAATTTTTTTAAGTGGAGAGAAGACATTACATAAATTTTAAAGGTGACCTTATGCTGACAACTTTGAAAATGGAAATGAAATGGCAAAATTCCCAGAGAGACATAACTTATCAAGACGGATACACGAGATGGAAAAATCCAATCAGTTTTGTATCACAGAAATTTAATTCATATTTTTAAAACTTCCCACTGAGAAAACTCCAGGCACATAGGAGATAGTGTCCCCAGTGCCCTCACTGAGGAGCTGGGCTTGGCCAGGAGACAAGTCATCCAGAATATTTAATGCATGAGAAAAAAATGGTTTTTCAGGATTCTCACTTACCCCTGAATCTCATCCTTAATTCAATCCAGAAGCCAAATACAGAACAGATCAAAAACTGTCCCCTTTGGCAAAATTACTTGACAATAAAAATTAGAGATTTAGTTCAATGACTCCATGTTGGGTGTATCCTGGGTGGGTGCCCAATAGTAGGTGGGCAAATGATGTGAGCTTATGGAGAAAAGAAAAGTCACCTCACATCTGACAAAGTCCATCTTCCAACATTGGGGGAGGGGTGTTGTGTCCCTTTCAACACTGAGGCTAGAAGTTCCATGGGAATTTTATGGTTCCTCTTAAAGCACACATGTGTGTGGTGTGCTCTGGCTGGCACACTGCAGAAGGCTCATTAAAAAGACAGACATGTACCGCAAGGCTTGGATTTTGTTGTGCACCTCACCGTGTATGCATATTTGGGGTATTGTGCTAGTCATCATTGTGCATCACCCAGATGCCCCTTCAAGGAGTCTTACTGTATGGGGTGGGTCAATATCAGACTCCCCAACAGAGAGCTGCCTGGGCAAGGACTGAGCATGGTGGGGACAGACGGATTAGCAATCTTCAGCCCAACACAGGACAATCTAACAGCCTCCAGGCAGGTCTTGCATCAAATTTCACTTCTCCCACTCCCCAGCCCCTTCCTTCATGGGCGGTGATGCCTGAATAATACACTGAGCCCAAACCCTCCAGCACCTGGTCCCAGAGGAGCCAGCTTGCAATGGGTCCGGCCATCATCTCCAGCTCCAGCTCCTCTCTCCTTCTCAGCATTTTCTCTTTGTCTCAGTCTCCTGACATATTTTTATTACCATTGTTGTCATTCTCTCTTTCACATAGGTATCAACTTAATTTTTTTTTTAAATAATGGAGGTGTACAATTTAAAGGAAAGACAGAGTTTTCCCAGGATCCTGCCAAGTCACAGGTTCTCTGTTTCATCTTCCTACAACAGGGCTAATTTGCTTGAAAATTCTGGAGCTTTGCACCCAGAGCTTTCTTACAAGACTTACCTGCAGCTCCTACTGGGGAAAGAAGTACTTACTTTTGTTATCCTTAAACCTCTACTAAAAAGATGAGAGCAGTGGCACTCCTCTTGCCTGCACCCTGCCGTCACTTGAAGAGTCACCAGCCTGTGTCCCAAGTCTTTGTGGTTCAAAAAAATGCCTTATCACATTCAAAAGTAGGTTTAAAACCCTCAGAAAATACAATCAGGCATCAGAGCCTAGAAAACACCCTCATCACTCACCCTAACCCTGACTCATCTTTCCTGGACAATTAGATCTTCATGTTGGATGGAGATGATTCTGAAGCCCCAGCCCAGTCCAGTAAGGATGTTAAGTTTTGACTCAAATTGCAAACAAAAAGTCTTCTTCTCAGGCAGCAATCACCAGCCAATGGTCCCTCCCCAGGAGTCTGATCACTCTAATTAATATCGATGGAGGGAAAGAGAACAATGAGGGAGAAAGGCCCTTAGATGCTGGTTTCAGAGGGATGGTTAATTTATGGTGATGGACAACTGCTGAGAAGATGAAGAAAAGACTCCGTGGAGTCACAGACTGCAGTCTGTGCTGTGTAGATTGTTGTATTTCATAACACTGGTGGTTTGGGAACAGCTGTGCTTTATTAAACACGGCGCCATCGCTGTGAGAGTGAGAAGTGTCTCTAGACACGGCATGCAGCCTACAGGCAAGTGCAGGGCAGGGCCCCCCACCTCTGTATAAACAGGACATTCAACATGCTTGATGCCTTACGTCACTACTGCTGCCATTATCATCGATGTCCTAAGAATAGTTCTCAGCTGCTGCTGGGGCCAGGCTTGGCAGTGAACCTAGGTTCCATGTTCACTCTGCTGCTTCCCAAAGAAGTGGGGCTATGCTAGGAACAATAGACTTCTTCTGTGATGAAGGTGCCATGAGCAGAATTGTGTCTCCCCAAAAGACAGGTCCACGTCTTCAGCCACAGAACCTGTGAATGAGACCTTAGCTGGGTATAGAATCTTTGCAGATGTAATCAGATGAAGGACCTCAAAATGGGGTCGTCCTGGATTGGGGAGGGCTCTAAATTCACTAACAGGTGTCTTCGTAAGAGACAGCAGAGGAGACACAGATGCAGAGGAGAAGCCTCATGGAGACAGAGGCAGAGAATGGAGTGATGCAGCCAGAAGCCCAGGGATGCAGGGAGCCCCCAGGAGCTGGGAGAGGCAGGAAGGAGCCTTTTCTAGGGCCTGTGGAGGAAGCGGCCCTGAGACACCTGCAGCTCAGACTCCTGGGCTCCAGGGATGGGGGAGGGTGAATGTTTGTAGGTTTAGGCCACCTGCTTAATGATCACCTGTTACAGGGCCCCAGGACACTCACCAGGGGCCCCCGTCTGTGTGGCCTGTTTGTTTTGCAAAATGTGACCCCAGCACTTCTTCAACCTGAATAGAGGGGCTCTGCCTCTGTGGACCCCTCTGGGGGTACAGACTCTCAGGGCCCCTGCATTGGACTATGCTGGGACAGCAGAGACTTTACAAAGTCACCCAAAGCCAAAACCAGCCACACCCCCCAGGGTTCCCTGCCAGCCCTCCAGCACCAGCCCTGGGTCTCAGCATGAGACACACACACAACCAAGAGTGAAGAACGCAGTTTTCTCGTCTGCTCCTCCACTTTACATTCCTTCTCTTATAACGTCATCTGCCTCATACTAAAATCTGTAGGAATTTGGGGTTTGGGCTGGCCCTTCCTAGGAGACACAGCTCTGTCCTGGGGCAGAGAGAGGAGGGATGATTCCTTCAGATAAAATAGATGTGAATTAGAATCCCGAAGGCTGTGTGTCCAATACCTCTCATCTCAAACATCAACTCCACACCCCCTTCCAAAAACACACACTTAAATCCCCTCTGTCACCCCACTAACTTTCTGAATCATCAACTGCCCTAAATAGAACCCCCCCCAAAAAAAACAGCCCTAAAAAGTTCCCCAAGGAAATTGGTTGAGATGGAACTCTACCCAGGAAAATCAATGTGCACCGGGCAGCCTGTGACAGAAGAGATTACAAAGCAGTCCTGGAGCACATTCTGCCTTAAAAACACCTGACAAGGCTGGAATGTGCCCGGCCCTCCTGGGAGCCATCTTCAGGTGCCACAGGCCTGGAGATGGTCCACACCAAAAACGAGGACGATTGTGAGCAATAGAGAGCCCGAGACCCACTCCCTGCAAAGTCTCCTCTTCCTGGGAGAGCAATTGAAAGAGCAGGTACAAAAAGAAACATTTCCCACCAGGTAAATGATCCCTTCTGATGGGCAAAGCCCTGAACACCAGTAAGAGGCAAAGACGAGACAGACTCGGGCTGAGCAGGACATGAGAGTCGCTTACCTGGCACAAAAAGCAAAGCGGGTCTGGGACTTTTCCTTAGGGAAAAGGAGGGTCCATGGAAGGGCAGTCAACTTACCCTCACACGCATGTGCACACACACGCATGGACACACAGAGACACACACAAACGTACAGACACAAGCACACACGTGCATGGACACACACTGACATGTACAGACACACACTGACACATGCACAGACACACACACATGGATACAGACACACACACAGACATGTACAGACACACACATAGACACACATGGACACACAGACACACACAGAGACACACAGAAACGTACAGACACACAGAGACTCACACAAACGTAAAGACAGAAGCACAGATGTGAATGGACACACACAGACTTTTACAGACACAGACTGACACATGCATGGACACACACAGACACACACACGGATACAGACACACACACATGCATGCACACACACAGACATGTATAGACACACACGGACACACACGGACACACACAGACACACACAGAGACATACACAGACACACACATAGACACACACACATGCATGCACACACACAGGCATGTACAGACACACACATAGACACACACGGACACACACAGACACACACATAGACACACACATAGACACACACACACATGCATGCACACACAGAGACACACACACACATGCACACACAGGCATGTACACACACACATGCTCTGTGGAAGGAATCTACCCTGCCCTTTCAGCAAACACCTGACATGAAGTTTATGGAGTAAAAAAAAAAGAAAAATGCAAATGAGTTTCTAAAGGGGGGGCTTCTGAGCAGACCTCGGTGGGGCATCATCTTTCCACCCCATCTTCATCTCTGCCCAGTGATTAGAACCTCGGCAGCAATGCGCCTGACAGGGCCCAGAGTGGCCGGCGGGGCTGAGGGGGTGGCGGGGAGGAGATGGGGAGACGCTCCGGGTGGGGGCCCCGCCGGGTTCACCTCGCGGCTCCCCCACGCAGCCTCCGTGTGGGCCCATTGCCGGCATAATGTGTCATAATTTGGCCTCCGATTCTGACAGCCCTGCCTGACTCGGGCATTAAATCATTGCCCCGAGGGACTCTCACTCTGGCAATCCCTGCTGGTAGGGCTGTCATCTCCTCCCACACAGCACCTATCATTTCTGACATGATTGGATCAAAATTAGTCAGTACATTTAGATGTAAATTAGAGACATCCAAGAATAATAATGAGCACAAAAATACAGCCCCGTGTAATTGACACGGGAACAGCTTCCTTCCGTCCCGACCCTCATTCCAGGCCTTATTAATACCCTGATAACAAAAGTAGCGTATCAAAAAAGTCAGAAAACTTTTTTGAGGGGCATATTTAACTAAGCCTTAAATCCCAAATAAGTCTGTAATGTTGCCTCAGCCTGAAGTCGAGCTACCAAACGGCTCTAACCAAGACAGAGAGAGACATAACTGGCCTCTCTGCGAGCGCCTCAGCCCCGCCGTCGTGCCTACCTTAATATACTTTAGGTCTCTCTTTACCATTCTTCTCAGACTCATTTCTAATGTGGAATTTTCCCCTGGCAAGCAGGGAGACACTGTCCCCATGGACCTGCCCAACTGCACTGACCCCATGGCCTCTAGGAGAGGGTGTTGGGCGTCTGTTCCCCACCAGCTGCCCAGACACCTCCACGGAGCAGGTTGGGAACACCCGCTCAACCCCAGCCCCCAGAAAGGCCACCCAGGCCACCATGTGCCTTCCAGAAAGAGCCTTCCCGTGGGCCATTTGATGCCTCCACAAGGCACATGTTCCCGGTGTGGAATTGGGCATTGCCCACTGGTCCCTGCTTCACGCAACACCTGTCTCTACAGCTCTGGGCACAAAGCACATTGGGGTCAGGACCCCAGAGGAACACCTCCTGCCCTAGTCGAGCTATAACAGGGCTTTGGAAAAATAATCTGCTTCATAACAAATGCATTGTTTGTGCTGCTTTATCAACGACCACATTATTTAAGCATTAAACTACCCTACTTTGCCTATCACTAGCTTTGCTTTTTTTTTAACATATCCAAAAAAAAAAAGAAAGAAGACGAGGGAGAAGGAATGAAACGATTCCAAACACATGGCTTTAAATACTTCGTAATGAGAAGAACTCGATAAAATTGACAAGACAGTCCAGAGGGGAGTCAGGGAAATGATTTTTCTGCAAACCTCAGGATTTGTGGTATGTAAAAACAGCTTGTCTGGAATCGAGGCAAATCCCAGCGCAATCGGACACACTGAGGTAACACTGGGCTCCCGCCTCCAACCACAGTTGTGCTTACCGGGCCAGCCAGGCTTAAATTAAATTAGGTAATTAGTGCTTATTTGGGCTGTCACTTGTATTTAGGGCCGCACCCCCGTGCATGAAATTGTAATTAAACATCGCAGGCTGTTACTACCCAGGATTTGGGTGAGTGCAGGGGAGCATGGGGGTCGCTAGGGACAGCAGGGGTAAAGGGAAAATAAAGCGCTGTTGGGGACAGGCTGGGAGAGGTCTCCAAGCCAGGGGTCCCCGAGACAAGCGAGAAAACTGACCGTCCGTGGCCAGCAGAGCAGGAAAGGGAAACATGTGTGCTCACATTCGCTCTGGTGGTGCCTCAGCATAGCAAAAATAATCACATGCTTTCAATGGAAAGATTCAAAACCCCCCCTGCAAAAGGCAGAGGGTCTCCATCACCCAAGTTTTGAAAGCAGAATGAACAGTTCCTGCAATAAAGCAAATACCCACATGGGCATCTCCAGCCTCCTGGCCTGAAACAACAGTTCTTACCTTTCTTCTTCCGTTCCCCCTGCTCAAAGCCAGGGCGTCAGGCTGTCGCTGGCTGTGGTGGCGACTGGGTCGACTTATGTTGAAAAGCCCCTTCCGAGGTGCCCAGGACGGGCCCATAGGCACTGCAGAAATACCTCCACAGAGGTTTCCAAAGCACAGAGCCACAAATGCAAATGGATGTCACTCCTCGTGTCACAACCTGCCACAGCTGTTATAAAATCACCCTGGCTTTTTTTTCCGCCAGCTCTTGGGTGTCATACCAGCCCTATGCCCCCTTGTACCAACTCTGGTCCCTTATACTAAGATATCACAAAGTACCGTGCAAATTTTCTTTTGCAGATTTTGCTGTAAACCTCCCACACACAAGAAAGAAAGAAAGAAAGAAAGAAAGAAAGAAAGAAAGAAAGAAAGAAAGAAAGAAAGAAAAGAAAAGAAAGAAAAGAAAGAAAGAGACTCAGTGTGGCCACACCCAGAGGTCTCCGTGCAACAGAAAACCCTGCCACACCCAAATCGACCTCATGCAATCTTTGTTAACTTAGAAGCACTTCAGTCCTCCCAATACAGGGCAAACACTCACAGGCTGTCTGGAAACAAAAGGAGCCCAGCTCTGTGCTCTCAACAACCTTGTTTCTTTCTGAAATCAACACAATTTTTTTCTTCCAAGCCATAGGGGCAGATCTTTGGCTAAAAGAAAACAGAAATTCAAGCCAGTGTATTTTCCCCACAAAGGGACGCTATGTTCCCCATGGCCAGCTCTGAAATCACAGTGGGCTTAAGAGGACAGTGTGGGGAACGTGATGCTGGCCCCCCTGTTTGGACTCAGGACAACGCAGGTGCCCAGAAGTCTAACTTGATCCCTGAGCATAGTTGTCATCGAGCCTCGTTCCTCCAGAATGCATCCACAACATAACAGAGACGGGGCACCTACCATGAAGTGTCTCTCGACACAGGCTTCAGGGGCAGCCTCAGCGGCAGGAGAGACCTACCTTCACACAGTCCCATGCAGGATCCAGGGCAAACACGCACAGGGGGTCCTAGCAGGTGGATGAGGAAGGAAAGGCCCCAGAACATTTCTGGGAGATGCAGGGCAGAACCAAGTGACCTGTGGCTTATTAGGAAAGCATGTTTCTGAGGTTGGCTTTGTGGTTTGTGATCACAGTAGCTGTTGCCTCATAGTGCAGGTCACTAAATCACAATACAGAATTGGAACCGACTGGGTCACGTCCACCCAGAGCCTCAGGATGGACCCTACTTGGAAAGAATCTATGCAAGTGTCACTGGTTAAGATGAGCTCTAGCTGCATTAGGGAGGGCCCTAAACCCAGTGACAGGTGTCCTCCTAAGAGACAGCAGAGGAGAAGACACAGAGGAGAAGCCATGTGGAGACAGAGGCAGAGACTAGAGTGATGTGGCCACAAGCCCAGGGATGCCTGGAGCCCCCAGGAGTTGGGAGAGGGAAAGGAGCCTCCCCTGGGGCCTGTGGAGGGATGGGCCCTGAGACACCTGCCCCTCAGACTCCTGGGCTCCAGGGCTGGGTAGGTCAGTCCCTGTTGTTTTAAGCCCATGAATAGCGTGGATGTTCCCAGAAACATTTTCCTAATCTCCTTTCTCCAACACGCCCCTTTGTTTGTGTCATTCTCAAGCACAGGGCACACTGTCTTTGGTCTCTGGGAGCATTTTTTACCTTTGTGTCCTTGTTCCTCGAAGAACTTCTGTTCCCAGCCACACCCATAGCAAAAGGTAGTGAGGACAACACACCTGTGCTCAACAGCACCAGTAAGACATGTGTTGTAAAACACAGGTGACCGTGGAGGTGAGCTGTAAGACATATGTGACCACAGAGGTGAGGTTTAGGACATGTGTGACCATGGCGGTGAGCTGTAGGACACACATGACCACGGAGGTGAGCTGTAGGACACGCATGACCACGGAGGTGAGCTGTAGGACACGCATGACCATGGAGGGGAGCTGTAAGACATGTGTGCCCACGGAAGTGAGCTGTAAGACATGCATGACCATGGAGGGGAGCTGTAAGACATGTGTGACCACAGGGGTTAGCTATAAAGCACACATGACCATGGAGGTGAGCTGTAAGACACACGTGCCCACGCAGGGGAGCTATAAGACATGGTGACCACAGAGGTGAACTGTAACACATGCATGACCACAGAGGTGAGCTTCTGAGCCCTCAGGAGAGCTTCAGGAGGACGCATGTCCTGGGTCCCCACCATAAATCCATCCTCCCAAACACTGCCATGCACTCACTCAGGGCTTCCCCCGTGGGGGGCATCCACATCTGGGGTGTGCCAGACTGTGGAGAGGTGGCTGGCTGCTCCAATTGCTGAGCAGCAGCCTCATGATTCTAGAGTCCCAGTTACAAAATCTATAAAATGACCTGGATTCAGCTGGGCCATGGTTCTCAGCCTCAGCACTGCCAACATGTGTGCTGGAGGGCTCTGTGGTGGGGCATCCTGTGCCCTGTGGGTGCTGAGCAGCATCTCTGGGCCCCACTCAGCACAAACCAGCATCATCTTCTTCCCAATTACGACACCAGAAAACATGTCCAGACATCACCAAGTGTGCCTGGAGGCAGAATCATTCATCTTTGCAAACCACTGGATGGAGAGATAGATGATAAACAGATAATTGATTAACACTTGCTTGGTAGGTGAATGATACATGATAGACAATGGGTGAGTAGAGAATGGATGGACAGATGAGGGATCGGTGATAGTGGATAAATGACAGATAATCGATAAATAGATGGTTGATAAATACATAAATAGATGGATGACAAAGGATAAATGATAGATTGGTAAATAGATAATAGATGATGGATAGATGGACAGATACGGGTCAATATAGATAGATAGATGGTAGATAGAAGATTGATAGATGATAGATGATAGATAGATGATTGATAGATATATAGATAGATAGATAGATAGATAGATAGATAGACAGACAGACAGAGAATTTCCCACGCACAGGTGGGTTGTCAACTTCAGCCCTGCTGACGTTTGGGGACAGAGGACTCTGTTTGCACTGTGGGGTGTGGAGCAGCGTCCCTGGGTTCCACCCACCAGATGCTGGCAGTACCCCCTTCCCAATTTTGACACCCAAAAATGCCTCCAGAAATCATAGAGTGTCTCCCAGGGAGCAGAGTCATCCCCAGCTGAGAAATAAATCTCCCCAAAACCTCCATGCACTTCTCATTTCCAGCATTCCAAGAACCTGAAAAACCTGTTTTGTGTCACCAACAGCATGTGCCTCCCACTCGGCTGTGTACTTAGAATACTCTAAATTTATATTTATACCCACAGAGTCCTCTACTGGCTGAACTCCTGGACTAGATTTTTCAACATAAAGTCTTTTTTTCCTGTGGGTCTTTATAGCAAAACTGAGCACAGCCGAGCAACAGGCACCATCCAAGCAGCAGCTGTGCCAGCCAAAGGCCAGCAGAAAGGAGGGCTGTGGGGGTTCCTGGGAGCTCAGCAGCTGTGGGAGGGAGGTGAGCAGCACAGGTGGAGGAACCAGGGCAGGTGAGGGGCCGACAGACAGCAGCCCCAACAGCAAACATGAGCAAAGAACATATACAGCTCGAGCTGAAGCATGAGGAACACAGGTCAGCTGCCAAAAAGAACTTCTCTGTCACCAAACACTGGATAACCAAGGAAGGGCAAGGGGCTCGCTGAGAAAGAAGGTGAATTCTATGAGCTGGCATCTCTGTGCACTAAGCAAAGATGGGCTTGGACAGGACGTTGGTGTGGACCTCAGGTCACACTCCCACCCCCAGGGTCCTGAGAATCCACAGTGCTGATACACTTTGACATGCAACAAATACAGCACTATACATGTGTATATTTGTTACATGAGGTCAGACAATTAAGTTCGAGAACTCATTGTAGAAGAAGTGCCACGTGCCTCATTGCTGAACGTCACTGCAGTCACCTGTGAAGTCACCTTTAGCCATCTGGTGACCACAGGGATGTCCAGCAATGAGGTTTGCAGAACTGTTTCCAGGATGAGTTTGCAAACTTCATTATCAGACCTCATACGATGACAGCTCTGAAGGCCATTAGATGATAGATAGATGGTAGATAGATGATAGATAGATAGATAGATAGATAGATAGATAGATAGATAGATGATAGATAGATAGATGGATAATAGGGCAGACGAGGCTCTAGTTTCCCCAGGGGAGAAACTTGAAGGGGACCAGAGTGATACTCAGTAATGAGGTAGGTGGCGCTTTTTCTAGGATGAGTTCATGAACTTAATTGTCAGACCTCGTATAATAACAAATATAAACAGGCATATATAATCCATGTGGCTTTGTTCACACAATGCAGAGAAAAGTAGCAATCCCATAGTGACTCGGTACATCTGTCCAGCAGCCCCCCCACCCAGCATGGACCATTTGCCACCTTCTCCCCACCTGCCGTCACAGGATTCAGACAAATGAGGCTGATGGTGGGAAATGCCGGCTTCCCTTGGTGCCTGGTGGGCAGTCCATGGGCTCGAGTCTTAACCCCAAACTGCAGTCACACTGGTTTCAGTTAAATGAACTGTCCACATTGCGGCCCCACCCACTCCTTTCAGTGAGGAATTGCATGGCAACATCACCCATCCAGGATAACAACACATGGACTCCATGTCCTTCGAGCCATCTGCTGGGCTGCGGCTACCTGGCTGTTGTAGGTACAGCTTGGGAAAGTGAGCAGGTCTTTGGTGGGAACGAGAGGGGCACTTTTCTGTAGGTTGCCCGAAATTCAGGAGGTAAATATCACTAGGGAAGGACACGGGGCAGGATTTGGTGAAGAGCCCACCGCAGTTCCTGGTGGACACACCTGCGCCTGCCCTGGGGCCTGGCCTGCACAAGGGGACCCCACCACCTGGCACCTGTGTCATTTCCTAGCATCAACAAGTAGGGTGAGGCCCAAGGGGCTGCCAAAGCTTGGAAGGGTTTGCAAGTGAGCCCAAGGCCACGGGAGACTGGAGCAGTGATTTTCAGCCAGAGTGCACAGCAAACTGGTGTGCCTGAGAGGCTCTTAAGTGTACCGACTTGTAAAAGACCGAAATTGGTGGGTGGTCCCTATGGCTCAAAGGAGTAGGGCGCCTACCCCATATGCTGGAGGTGGCAGGTTCAAACCCAGCCCTGGCCAAAAAGAAAAAAAAGAAAGAAAAGACTGAAATGAAACCCACACCTTTCACCTCTTACAAAAATTGATTCCAGATGGATAAAAGATTTAAATATAAGGCAAGGAAACAATAAAAACCCTGAAAGAAAGTGTGGAAAAAACTCTAGAAGATGTCGGCTTGGGGAAAGATTTCATGAAGAATACTTGTGTGGCAATCGCAACAAGAACAAAATAAATGAAAAGGACTTAATTAAATTGAAAATCTTCTGTACAGCTAAGGAGACAACAACCAAAGCAAATAGAGAACCTTCAGAATGGGAAAAGATATTTGCATATCTAACAAGGCTTGATAACTAGGATCTACAGAGAACTCAAATTAATCAACAAAAAAAGACCCAGCAATCTCATCTATCACTGGGCAAGAGAAAATTTTTAAAGATCATTACTTAAATTATTTTTGAAAGAAGTTCCACACACAGTAAGTATATCCTTGTTTTTACTCTTTTTTTTTTATTAACATAATTTAAATGTGCTATGGAAGTTTACAGATTCAAGTGCACCGTGAGATAAGAAAGGTTGAAAAACGCTGGTCTACACGATGGACACAGCAGAAGTAGGTGAGATTGGAGGCGTCCGGCCAAAGGCTTGCGGCTCGAAGGACATCTTCCTCTTCCATTATCTCCAAATGATGCCCTCCCAAAGCATCTCCCAACATGTGGACTCCAGAAATTGCCTGGAGGACAACTCACACTGACACGTTGCCTTTTCACATTGACTGCAGTTGATTTAGTTAGGGGTCATTATGCAAATGTAAACACTGGAAGCAGGGCACTATAAAATGTGACAATTACCGGCTTTAAGGACAGAGCCATGAGTCACACGATGCCACCAAGTGTTTGCTATGATCAACATCAGTCTATTTAAAATGTCTCCCACGAGTGGAGTTCACTAGAATCACATTCATGTCTTGTGTACACACCGTCTCTTACAGTGTTTTTCAAAGAATGTCTACAAATGCAATTTGCTGCCATCGACATGTCCAGTGTGTGAAGAAGGACGCTCCTTCTACAGGAACAGCCCTATAGACTTGAAGACCATCCTCGCTGGGTGGAAGGAGCAGGTGTCCATCTGAGCATCCCGCCCGTGTAGATGGGGTTGGTGTCAGAGCTGTCTACTCACCATAGCATTGTTCAATGTCTTTCCCCCCAAGATTGTTGTCATGTTGGAATGAGCAATGGTATCCCGTGATTTCATGGCTCCCCATGGGGGTCAATGCACAGCAGGTGCTCAGATTACAGATGTTGGGACAGCGACCCACTTTGTTCCAATGCCATGTCTTCTGTTATCTTGTTTTTCATCTTCCGACTTCTCTCTACATCAATGTCATGAGAGGCATGCAGCCACAATTCCATTATGAGAGGCACGCAGCCACAATTTTGACCTTGCCATACACCTTATTTGCTTCCTTAGCCCCCTAAAGAAAATGATGGTGATACTGGTAGGTACAATTGAAGCTGAAGGAAGCTGAATGTCACAAAACTGTTAAGAACAGCAAAGACCAAATTGGCCTGTGGAGAGCTGCATGATGTCCCAAACTTCACATCCTAATCCCCATGTGCGTCACTGAATAATGGGTCCCAGGGTATTACGTCTAGTCCCCAAAGCCTATGCATGTGTTGCCAAGTAAAGCAAAAGGGATTTTGCAGATGTGCTGAGGGACCTGGTATTATCATGGCGAACCCTAAATACAACCACAGTTGCTCTCAGGAGGAACAGGCTAGCTAGCTGACTTGGAAAAGAGAAACAAAGCTGGTGGGCGCCTCACACTGCCTGATTTCAAAACCTGGTGCAAAGCAGCAGGAATCCAACCACATGGCACAGGCATGTGGAGACCAAGGGGATGGAAGAGAGTCCTGAAGAAACCCTTCCTTAGCAAGACGCGTGACCTGTTCAGAAGGGGCCAGGACCAGTCACCGTGGAAAGGCCAATCATTTCCACAAATGGTACTGGTAAAACCAGGAATCCACATGGCAAAGAGTAAGGTCAGACCCTTTCCTAATATGACACCCAAAAAATCAACACAAAATGGATCAAAGACCTAAGTGTAAGAATTAAAACTGTATGAAATTCTCAAAAGAAAACATGACAGTTGATTTGGCCATAATTTTTTGGATATGACAGCATAGGCAACAACAACAAAAAAGGCAGACTCGTGAGACTGCATGAAACTTCTACAATTTTATTCATCCAAACATAACATCAGCAAGGTAAGGAGGTAACCCACTAAATAGGATAAAATATTTGCAAATCATGCATCTGATAAGGGATTTATATTCAGAATATATGTAAAGAACTACTAAGATTCAACCACAACAAAACTAGCCATCAATTTATACATGGAGAAACAGTTGGGTAGACATTTCTCCAAAGAAGATATACAAGTATCCAAAAACACACAAAAAAGATGCTTAGCAGCACTAATCATTAAAGAAACATCAGTAAAAATGATAATGAGGCATCATTTACAGCCATCAATATGGCAACTATAAAAAAAAAACACAAATAACAAGTATTGATGAGGATGTGGGGACTCTGGAGCCGCTATGAACAGCCAGTGGGAATGTAAGTGTGGACTGTTATGGAAAGCAGAGATTACACCAGAACTGCCCACGATCCAGCCACTCCTTTGTGGGCAGACGCCAAGAAGAATCAAAGGCAGAGTCTTGAAGAGATATTTGCCCACCCCCGTTCACAGCAGCATTATTCTCAATAGCTAAAATGCAGAAGCAATTGCAGTGTCCACCGATGGTGAATGGATAAACAAAATGCAGACTGTCCATGTAGTAAATATTATTCAGGCTTCAAAAGGAAGAAAACACGGACACCTGCTACAACATGGATAACCCCTGAGGAAATGATGCTCAGTGAGATAGGCCAGGCACAAAAGGACAGATTCTGGATGATTACACCTCCCCAGGGTCCCCAGAGCAATGAGATTCAGAGACACAGAAGATAGGACAATGACGGCCAGGGCTGGGGAGGGGGACAAGAAGTTGTTCTTTCAAGGGGACAGAGCTTCAATTTGGGAAGATGAGGAAGCCCCAGAGAGGATGGATGGTGCTGACGGGTGCTGAGCAGTGGGACTGTGCTTAATAGCACAGAACGGAATACACACGAGGTCGTCGGTCAAGTTTGCAAGTTCATGCTAGAAACATGGTACTGAGCCCATTGCTGACTGTCACTGCCATCACCTTCAGAGCACTCTGGTTGGCCATCTGCTGGCCACAGTGATGGTCAGCAACGAGGCAGGGAGCACGTTTTATAGGACGAGTTTGCAAACTTCATTCTCAGACTTCAGACGATGACACCTTTGATGGCCATTGCAGAAAAAGAGTTCCAAAGTTGCTCTGAAGTGGGTGAACTAGGTGCTAGCATTGACGCAACAATTCCCCAGGGAAGCTCCTCAGACGTGACCACGGCAATATTCAGCAATGAGGCTGGGAGCACATTTTGTTGGACATGTTTGAGAACTTAATGATCTGGCCTCATAAAAATACTTCAGATGGTGAACGATGTGTTAGGTCTTTCACTGCAATAAAAATTGAGGGGGATGAAAGAAGCAAAACACTAATTGACACAAGGTAGGAGATAGGATGACAAAAGCAGAGATGTGGATGAGGGCTTTGAGGGGAAGGATCTTTGAGCCAGGAACACAGGCAGCCACTTGAGGATAAAGACTGCAAGGACTCAGGGCCCTAACCCTACACCCAACTCTAACCCTAACCCTAACCCTAAACCAAACCTTAACCCTAACCCTAACCCAAACCTTAATGCTAACCGTGCAGCCTCCAGCCCTGCCACTACAGTGATTTTAGCCTCTTAAGACCCATTTCTGGTTTCTGGCCTCCAGAACTGTAAGTAAATAATTGGGTATTGTCTTATGCCCCTTGTTCATTTGGTGAGAAATTGTTACAACAGACACCAGGGCTTTTGCTTGGTAAGGTGCTCGTCCAACAGCATCCTGGGCAGTAGGTGCCTTAGGCTTGGTGCCCACTTGTGGATTAGGAAGCCAGGGCCTGGTGAAGGCAGACACCTCATACTGGGCCACCTGGCCAGAGTGGGAACCCAGGCAGTGCCAACCCCTCCATCCATCAGCCCCCTTCTCGGTTGTTCTCTGAGCATAAAGACTACCCAAAACATACCACTCTGCCAAATAAATTAAGACTTTCCCTTTCCAGAATGTAAAATATGCCTCTCTGTGATTTCAAGCCATGCTCAGACAACAGCATACAACTAACTGTAAGAGGAGGGGACACAGCTGCCACGTGGCAGGGCAGAGGAAAGAAACACCCACACCCCGGATGCTCGGGGCAAGTCACCTATGACCACAATCTCCATCATTAGTGAGCCGAGCTCGGCACCACAGAAGTGGGAGGACACGGCTATGTGAACCCTTTGATCATTTATATTTTCATGCCTTGGGTGACTCAATAAAACATACCTCTAAATTCTGATCATTTTTATTATGCCCTCTTTTGACTTTGAAGTTAAATTCTCTGAAATGACTAACTGCCCAAGTTTTTCTTGCAAACTTCTCTGTAGATGTGGGTTTTTCCTGGGAACCATGAAACCAACTTAATGTTCCAGCAGTAAAATTCTGACATGGCTGTCCTGGTGCTTTTATTCATCTCTTCCTTCCTCTGATCACCAATCCACCCTATCTGAGCAGCTCCCTTTCTGCTCCCCTGCTCCACTCTAAAGATCCCTGGTTCTTTGAGGAGCACGTTCAGACCCGTCATTACCAATTTTTGGCCGATTTCTTTTCCCTCTTAGCAGCTAATGCCTAGCATGATTGTACATCCACAGGGCATAATATCTGGCACAATTATTGCTGGTCTTGCTGATATATAAAGAGCTAGTGATTGGAATTTTGCATTGACTTTGAGGGGAATGGTGGGGTCAGGATGGCATTGCGACCCCCTCCCCAAGGTCATATGTTCAAGTCCTGAGCCCCAGTACCTTAGGGTGTGACCTTATTTGGAAATCAGCATTGCAGATGGAATTAGTTAGGATAATGTCACATGGGATAGGCTGGGCCCTAAGCCAATACAAGTGTCCTTACAAGATGCTGAGAAGCGACCCAGATGGACACACATGGAGGGAGAATGTCTTGCAAAGATGGAAGCAGAGCTTGAGGTGATGTGTCTACAAGCCAAGAACACCACAGTTACCCAGAAAACCACCAAAGGAAGGAGAGGGAAGAAGTGCAAGGACGGAACCAAGAGGTGATACCAGAGAGAAGTCAGCAAGTCTCTGAGTATTGAATAAAGGCATCACAGGGAGGGGGAACCCCTGGAGTGATGCCCAGAACCCTGGCTGGGAATCTGGAGGGATGATGACAAGATGATGTCATTGGTCAAGATGGGAACTCACAAGAAGGAAGGGTGAGTTGAAAAGCAGGACGGAGCCTTCCTGCAGTGAGATTTTGGAGCCCATCAGGGCTTTATTTTATTGTTGGTGCAGAATCAGGAAGTGGCAAGGCTTTTCGTGTCCAGCAGCAAGGGCCAGTTGGCCTGGAATGAATCATTCTGCCAGTATTATGGAAATCAAATTCACCCCTGAAGTTGAAGAATGGACAATAAATGCCAAAATGTATCCTTTTACAAAGACAAAAACTGTTCTGCAACAATCTCAAGCAGAGGTACATCTTCCTATGGGTGCTAAAGATAAGAGTCTGAATTTCTTGAGGATTCAGACTGTGGTCCATTGATGCAGCGACTCAGTAGATGCTGGATGGATGGGTGGGTGGGGAAGTAGATGGATGGATGAGTGGATGGGTGGGTGGGTGGATGGGGAGTGGGTGGATGGATGGATGGGTGGGTGAATGGGTGCATACACAGATGAGTAGAGGATGAGGGTGGGGGTACAGGTGGGTAGGTAGATGGATGGATGAATAGGTGGATGGATAGGTGAGACATGGATGAGTGGATGAGTGAATGGATGAGTAAATGAATGGATGAATGGAAGGCTGGGTGGATAAATGACCCACTAGGTAGATGAATGAAATGGGTGAGTGGGTAGATGGGTGGACAGATGAATGGATGAATGGATGGGTGGGTGGATAAATTGGACCTGGGATGGATGAATAGATAGATGAATGTATTAATGGGTGAATAAATGGGGAGATGGATGGGTGAATGGGTAGGTGGAAAGATGGGTGAGTAAATGGGTATATAGGTGGGCAGATGGATAAATGGATGGATGGATGGGTGGATGGGTGAAGGCATGGGTGTATAGGTGGGTAGGTAAATGAATGGATGTTTGCATGAGTGAATGGATGGATAAATGGATGGGTGGATGGGTGGATGGATGGGTGGATGGATGGGTGGATGGGTCAGTGGGTAAATGGATGAGTGGATGGGTGGGTAGGTGGATATAGTCCAGGAGACACAGGCTACACCATACACCCCAGGTGTGTGGGGCTGAACCCTCTAGGTGTGTGTACAAGTGTGCAGTCTGGGAGACACAGGCTTTACTGCACACACAGGTGTGTGGGGGCTGTACACTGTAGGTGTGCATACGTATCCTCTATATCACAAATCTATAAATACAAAACCAGTGTTTCTTAGAACACATCCCTGTTTGTAACCAACATGTGGCCTATTAGAAATGAGCAGAATCTATAGAAACAGAAAGCAGATAAGGGGTTGCCCATGGCTGGGGACAGGGCCACGTGGGAAGTTGGGATTAAGTTAATAAGTTCCTACATGGTGGGAAGTTATTCTATGGGGTCCCCCCTTCTGGGGAATGAGAATATTCTGGACCTAGGCACAGATGGTGGTTGCACAACATCATGACTGTAACTGATACCACTGAATCATTCTCTTACAAAGGGTCAACTGCATATTACATGAAATTCACTGCAATGATAAAGAGAAAAATAAACTTAAAAACCCACAGTCAGTTATGACTCTGGATGATGGCCCAGGTAGTGGTGGTACCAAGGAGCCTTTTCCACTTCCTTGGGTTGCCCCCCAGGTCAGTTCCCCATGGTCAGTCCCCATGGAACTGAGATTGCCAAAGGATTCTATGGTCTAAGGCAGGAAGGGACCAGCCCTAATTATTTCAACAACAGAAGAAACAAAACACCCTTTGCAGTAAAAAGTGGTGTGTCTCCCACAGCAGTACTCAATGCCTCCAAAAATAAATAAATCCCGTAGGTTGTCTTGTATCTGGTGGGATTTTTAAAAGGCGGGGGTGGGGGTGCACAGGATGAATGCAAAGATGATGACCTTGCTGAAGCATGAATATTTCACCCAGCTCTGCACCTCCTTGGATTGCAAATTAGTAGTAATCGGGTCTGGGGAGCCTCGGTTCATCCCAGCCCAAACTCCAGCCCTATAGCATTTTCCTGAAATAGTTTTTAAAATTTTTGATTTACTCCCATCATCCCACACAGAACCCTTTTTTTTTTCTTTTCCTGAAAATGAGATTTTTACGCTGGAAACCCAAAGTGCTTTGGAAAAGATGCAGTGAGCCCCACCCTGGGTCTCTCACTCCCTCCTCTCCCGGGATGACTCGTTTTGTCTTCAGATGCCCTTGTGCCATCAAAGCTGTTGTCCTAAGCATCTGTCCACCCTGGATCAGGGAGAGGGCTCCAGCTAATTACTGGGATCCCAGGTCCAGGCTCTCACATCCTCAGCATTTATGCCCTTCCTCTGACCTCCTTCAACTCTTGACAAAATATCTCCTTTGGCCAGAAAGTTCTCAGGCTTCATCTCAAGGTGCAAAGTTTGAAGCAAATTGGACAAGCCATTTTTGACTTACCAGGCTCTGAAAAATTAATATGTTTCTGACTTTTGTGAAAAATGCCCAAACTTTTTTCTGCTCGAAACTCAAAAAAGGGGGGCCATCTTTGGAGCGTTCTAACTTTCCATGCACTTGGTCAAGAGGGAAGGGTATTATTTGGGGTTTTTGTTTTTCTCATGGAGGACTGGGGAATAGAGGGATGTTATTTTGATATACAAAGTTGTATGTTCTTCACACACATAGTCAGAACATATACCGTGGAGGTCTGGAGGGCAGGATATGCTATCATTTGGGATTTTTTTAATAGCAATATTAAATTAGATCCATTGTGTAAATTTCAGGTTCATGATATTCTCTGCTTCCCAGAAGGGCCAGAGGTCTGAGCTGTGGTGTGTGGTTTATGTGTAGATCTTGTGTCTTGGGGGAAGAGCAGGTCCTGGAAGACAATTGCTGCTGTGGTCTGAATGTGTGTGTCCCCCAGACTTCTATGCTAAAATCCTCATCCCCAATGTGGTGGTGTGAGGAGGTGGGTCCTCTGGGAGGTGACGAGGTGCTGAGGGTGGAGCCTCATGGATGGGATCAGCTTCCTTATAAAGGGACCCCAGAGAGCTCCCTGCCCCTTTCCACTGTATGAAGACAGTGAGGAGGTGCCATGTATGGTGCCATCTACAAACCAGGAGTGAGTCCCCACCAGACACAGCCTGTGCCATGCCGGGATCTTCAGCCTTCAGGACTGTGAGCAGTAAATGTTTACTATTTATAATTCACCTGTCTATGTACTTTTGTTACCCAAATGAACTATGACAACTGTCACTAGATCTATGAGATTCCAGTTTATATTTAGCAAAGTCTAAATGTAGTCATGAGAGAGGAAGAGGCACTCTTTTTTCAATACACATCTATACTGTGATGACCAGAGCTGATTTTCTCCTCTCACCAACATTTGAACAGTAACTGGTTCTCAATTTGTCTACCCTGCATCTCATTTGTGTCCACAATGAACCTATTTCATGGTTGTTACAAAAATCCTCTTCCTTTCCCATGAGCTGGTCATGTTAGCAGTCCTTGAAATCCTCCCTGAGGTCCCTGAAATTCCCTCCCCCCAAATAAAATGCTCTTCTGCCTCCTTCCTGGCCCCTCTATTCCCCAGTCCTCCATGAGAACACATGGAGATCCCTGTGACAGTTTGGAGCCTTCTCACCTTGCGTCGTTCCACCTTGCAGCCCTTAGTGGTGGCCTTTCCCACCTATTTCTGTGTCCAAGGGAAGTGTCTCCAGCAGCTGGTGAGGTCTTTGGGTTTAGGAAACCTCTCAACATGTTTCAGCTCCCTTGCTGTTGACTATAACATAGTGGCCAGTTGTAAGCATCCTTCCCAGATTAAAACTGTGGTGTTAATTCAAGGTGGGGTGTTCAGATGAGAGGATGACGGTAGTCACCATAACTAGAATCTCCCCAACTTCTTCTCCCAAGTCACAAGATCTACAAATAAACTACACACCACAGCTCAGACATCTGGCACTACTGGGAAGCAGAGAACATCACGAACCTGAAATTCACACGATGGACCTAATTTCAAAGTCTAAACTAAGGGTGCAGATGTCGTGGAAGGAAAGTCTACAGCCATCATAAGTTCTGATGAAGCAGAAAGAAGGCAACTTTAGAAAGTGGGAGGATAAAATCATGGACTACTAAATAGGTAGCAGGTGGAAATTAAAGGCTTACTAATGATCCCCCAAAGTGCCCACATTTTAGTCCCCATAACCTATGAATGTGTCACCTCATGTGTCAGAAGAAACTCTGGACATGGGGTAAAGTTAAGTGTCTTGAGATGGGGTGACCCAGGTGACCCCAATGGTGTCCTTGTAAGAGGGAGGAGGAAGGGCAGAGAGGACAGAGGATGCTAGTGGGCTCAAGGCTTTGATGACAGAGGAACAGCCATGAGCTCAGGAAGGCAGCAGCCTCTAGAAGCTGAAAGAGCCACTGACCAAATGAAATCTCCCCTGGCCTCCTGAGGGATGTGGCTCTGCAGCCCACCCTCCTCTTCTGATCTCCACAGCTGTAAACTGATAACTCTGTGCTATTTTAAGCCATGATGTTTGTGGTGATTTGTTACAACAGCTACACAGATGCCACTTAAAACTGACAGACTGGAGATTAAATGATTAGAAACTAAATCTTCTGGGTGGGGTAGGAGAGAGAAAATGCTACGAAAACTACAACTACAAAGGGAAAGGACAGAACAGGAACATGATCCTCCCTAATATGGGAGGAAATGCTTCAGTTACAAAGAAAACTCGTCCAATATGGACAGGAATAGTAAATATAACAGACAACAAACACTAGTTATAACATAAAATAATATGGCAGAGTAGAGCCCCAACCTCTTGGTCATCTCAATAAATGTGAATGGTCTTTATTTGTGTATTAAAAGGGAAAGATTTTCAGAATACCCAACTCTAGGGTATACATGAGAGGTGTTTTAGGCATAGAGATTTCAAAATAGAGATTTCAACATAGAGATTTCAAAAGGCTAAAAGTAAAGGAAAAGCCAGAGAAATACCAGGCAAATGGAAACAATAAAACCACATAGGTTCATCAAAAGGTGTTTAAACGAGACTAACACCACTTTCTAATGCTAAAAGCCACTGCTCACAGTCAAATAGGAGAACCACGGTTGTCTATGCACTAAAAAACTCAATAACCCCCTGTATGTTTTTAGAAACTGGATATGCCAGGAGAAAAAGACAGACTAATAATAGAAGACCTTAATACACCATTCTTGGAATAAAACAAGTGAGCAAAAAGTAAAAATATACAACAGCTAAACTACCAGCACATAAACAACCAGGGTTAGAATACACCTGCCTCCCAAGCACACACAAAATATTGACAAAAACTCACCA
>CAUYQV010151972.1:0-11247 GCA_963574575.1 Galagoides demidoff
GCCATGGCATCACAGCTCATAGCAACCTCCAACTCCTGGGCTCAAGTGAGTCTCCTGCCTCTGCCTCCCAAGTAGCTGGGACCACAGGCGCCCGCCACAACGCCCCGCCATTTTTTGGTTGCAGCCATCATTGTTGTTTGGTGGGCCCGGGCTGGGGATTCGAACCTGCCACCTTAGGTGTACGTGGCTGGTGCCTTAGCCGATTGAGCCACAGGCGCCGAGCCTGAATTCTCAGAAATTAACAGTAATATTCTTCTGATACCTCCCAAGTTCCCCTTTCCCAAGAGCTGTGAGGGCTGAATGGGTTCATCTTTGTACCTGCCTATGCTCCACAATGTTCCATGGCTCCCAGCTGTATACCAAGCTAAAGGTATTTGCTTCACCATGGACTTTAAGGTACTCTGGAGTATGAATTCAGCTTACTGTTAGCCTCATTACTAATTATCCACCTGCATGAACCTGTCTCCGCTCCAGCTGAACTGGACTTCTGGATCTTCACAGCGGCCCCTCTGCTGGCTCTCCTCCTGCCTGTGCGCAGGCATTTCCTTTGCTTTGTATGCTGCTGTCCTCTTCCCTGGCTGAAATCTCATCTTCAAAGCCAGGCTCAAATGCTTGCTCTCTGATGGAGCCTCACTGGCGCTTCCAGGCTCATGTCCTCATTCTCTCCTCCCAGGCGGCCTCAAGTATTAATTACCAGTGTGCTTGTCTTGCTCACTCTAGGTTGTCAGATTGAGGACAGTGACTATGTCCTCCTCCTCCTCATTGTCCATGTTCATTATTTGCTCACTGAAAAACATTTGTGGGTGTCTACTGTGCACCCATCACCGTGCATACAGAGGTGAATAAGAAAAGCACTCGGTAAATATTGGTTGAGTTTAAAGCTGTCGAAATGGGACTTGTGCTAGCTGATAGGATTCTGGCAGTTAGGTTGAACTGCGCTAATGAATTCACACTCTGTTGATCTTCTATTCTCAGTATAACCATATTTGCCAAATCTCTTGCCTCCATAGGCCTTAAACTCATATAATGGCTGATCTTCTATTGCTGAAGTGAAGCAAAGAACTAAGACAACTTAATGAACAGCTTATAGATTGGGTCAGGAAAAAAATCCGCCTTTGAAATTATGGAGTTATTTCACTTTTTATTCCAGGGTCATACAAAGCATTGTCATCTGTACTATTTAGCAGTGGCTTTCAATGCATTTTGCCATGACTCACAGTAAAAAAAAAATTACACATTACATCACAACTCAGGTCATGTATATTCTTTCATTTGTTCCTTCAGTATGTAGGTACTGAACACCGACTGTATGCTAAACACTATTCTATGCCAAATACAATAGTGAACAAAGTAAAAGGGGAAGGAAAGAGACAAGGAGGAAACAAGTCCTTGCCCTCTAAGACCTTACATACTAGTGAGTACAATGCACACCTGTACAAACACACTGAAACAGAAGATTCGGGAAACAAAACCACCTCTCACTATGGGCAGTGTGCTGGATGCTTTCTATTTTTTTTTAAAGGTCACACCCCATTAAACCCTATGTTGGTGTCTCAGCAATGGCTTGAGACTTATACAGTGAAAAATGCTGTCTAGGTAATCTATGACAAAGGCAGTGTGTGTGCTATTCCCATTTTACAGATTAGAATAACATGCAAAGAGAGGCTAAGTGAGCTACCCAAATCCCCCATGATCCAAAGGAAGCAACACTGCAGCTTCACCCCAGAGCTACCCTTTCCATCATCTTCTGAGGTGCTTGCAATCACCCAGCGCCTACTTCTCTTTGATTATGAAATAATTTTTTGTTTTCTTTTTGAGACAGAGTCTTGCTTTGTCACCCTCAGTAGAGTGCTGTAGCATCATAGCTCACAGCAACCTCAAACTCTTGGGCTCAAGTGATTCTTTTGCCTCAGTCTCCTAAGTAGATGGGACTACAGGTACCTGCCACAATGCCCGGCTATTTTTAGAGATGGGGTCTTGCTCTTGCTCAGGCTGGTCTCAGACCTGTAAGCTCAGGCAATCCACCCACCTCGGGCCCCCAGAGTGCTAGGATTACAGGCGTGAGCCACTGTGCCTGGCCTGATTATGAAATCTTAACTTTCACCTGTAGCAGCTCTTCCCTCCCAGGTAAAATGACACAAATACTTCTCAGCCTACCCAGGCCTACTTCCAGCACCACACCTGGATGCCTCTCTTGTGCCACTACTACTCTGGCTTGCTTTAAAATATCGGTGTACCAGAGTAGGGTCCTCTTCACTGTGACCTCCATAAGGGCAGCTTTGTGTCCCCAGTGCAAGAGGAATTAGGCTGAATTTGTAAGCACAGGAGTAGGGGGAAGTACTTCCTAGCCAGGACTTCAGGATTTAGGCCACAGCTATTTATTTAAAAGGCAAAGAGACTAGAAAGGGTATTACTGGTAAAAAGATCTGTGTACCTGAGTTACAGAAGTCACATATTAGGTAAAGTCTTCCCTAGTGTAAAAACTATACAAATGTCTTTTCTTCCTAGTATCACTAGAGATTAGAATCATGTCAGTAGGCTGCAGATCACAGAGAACAGAAACACTGAAATTAGTTCAGGAAAATGACCACAAGGAGTAGCCAAAAGGACCTGAGATGGGGCAGGATCCAGAGAGCCCTCGAAAGTTCTGTCAGGAGGAAGGGGGCTCTTCTCTGCAGTGGTGACCACTGTAATAGAGACAGCTGCCAACTCACCCTAGTGAAGAAAATCAGTTCAAATACTCAAGAGAAAGAATCTAAATGACACCTCTAATTCTAGAATTGTCTACCTCTGCTTCACTGAGTTTGAGTAGGATAGGGCTGTGTGCTTGGTGAAACTATCTGGGGAAGGAAGGGGAGAAGAAACCCTGAAAGAGAGAATTTTGACTAAATATTAACCCAAATTGGAACTTTAAATTCTGTCCTACAGGACTCAAGGCCAAAATGAGGCTATAAAATGTTATATAAAATAGTTAATCTGTGATACAGTATAAAATACAATTTCAATCCTATTAAAAGAAAAATGTTTATTTTAACTAAATGATCTCTAAGTTTTAGGAATCTGTAAAACCATAAGTGTATAAATATATCATGAAAATTTTGTACAAGATACCTTATAGAATTCTCTAACCCATCATTTTCAGACTTTATTTTTAATCAGATTCCAATTCTGTAGGACCGGGGTAGGGTAGTGGGGACTGCATATTTACATAAGCACCCCAGAGTCTGGTAAAGATGATTGGTCGTGTTGAGAAACTTAACTCCTTCCTATTCAAAGGAATGAATAGTGATCTCAACTTGCATAAGTTTTAATTAGAACAATAATGGACCATAAAACCACACAAGCAGACCATTTATATAGTAATGCTCCATAAGAGCATGTACAAATTTAAAAGTCACCACATTTATTATAACTATTTTTAATAGCATTTAGTCACATCATTTATTATGGCGTATGTTTATAAAAGATAAGACTGTTCGGTAATTTAGTCTTATCTTGAGGTTTTGTTTAGAATTGAGAATAGGGGAAATACAAGTTCACAAAGAATATTTCAGGTTCTTTTGTTAACTGTAAAATCAAAAGGTATACCGATACTAATCCTCCAAACACCAAATGTGAATGTAACTTATTTAAGCCCATTGGTTCATGTGTTTTAAAGCACCCTCATTTCTTTAAGGTAAGTACTATAAATGACTCTTGAAAATCTAGTGTGGACATGACATAGTCAGTCAAACCTGTTGGGGGCTAGGGTGTGATTTTATACCACCATCCAATTCAGAATCTGATTTAGAGTTAAAATCAAACAGCATTTCAACACAGTTGCTGTCATGGGCAGCATAATCAGTTCCTCAGACGATACAGCTCCTAAAGCTCTCTATCATCCTAGTTACCGTTTTTTTGTTTTGTTTTGTTTTCACTTATACATTCCTTTCTTTTAAAGAAGCAAAAAATATAAAAGTTCACTGATATTCTGAAAGTCACTGTTTGTATAGCACTGAATGATAGTAGCTTTGGCATTTGATATTACGAAGTCACTTTCATCACAAGTATTTTCTTCATTCTGGGTCAAGGCGAGGTAAAACTGGAAGAATAAGATTTCCAAATGCAGAGTCTTGAGTTATGAAGTATCCAGATGAATGTGCATGAGCATGCTGGGAAAGATTTAAAAAAGGCAATTAAGCTAGTAAGAATCACAATGTTTTAAACAAAGGCATTAAAATTACTTAACCTTTCTGAATGCTTGAGACCGAATTTATTTAAAAATTAGTCCTCATGCTGCTAATTTTGTTTAAGAACATAGGGGGGGTGGCGCCTGTGGCTCAAAGGAGTGGGGCGCTGGCCCCATATGCTGGAGGTGGCGGTTTCAAACCCAGCCCTGGCCAAAAACTGCAAAAAAAAAAGAACATAGGAGAGGGATAATAATACAAAATTTGGATTAGCAAGTTGCACCAGGTACGTATTTGTCATTCCCATTATCTCCCCTAGGATTCTCCTCAGTCAATAAATGAGTAAAAGACACAAACTGCTTTGTTCCTTGGAGTGAAGAAAACTAGCCTCAAAGGTCCCAAAGTATTCTGCTCTGGGTCAGCAAAGCAGGAGCCTGAGAAAGAAGAGTAATAATTGGAGGGTGATTGGTGGGGTCACCTCTGTGGTTTATCTTACAAGGGTACAAGTGAATCTTTCTAAAAGCAGAGTATGAATGTCTTAATAACTAAGAAAATGACATGAAGGCTACAGTAACCAGTTTGATGAGAGTATTTCAAATTATATATGAAAATGCCACATTGTACCCTGTGATTGCATTAATGTACATAGCTAGGATTTAATAAAAAAAAAAAAAAAAGAAGAGTAATAATTGGAAGGAGAACAGGGAAGAGGGCGTGATTACTGGTGATTATAGCTAAGGAAAAAAAAAGTCTTGTCCAAGGTCTCTGGGAATCTTAAGTTATCCAAAATGAATGAATGTAACATTAAAACCATTTATTTACTGAAGAATATTTTTTTTTAACTGATGAAGCATCACATTCCTAATCCTACCAAAGTTAGCTTTAAAACATTTTTTGACTATAGTCGTGCTGACCATTAAAAAAAAAAACCTCCAAACAACAAGCCACTAAGACTATCAAAGGATGTAATAACAATGTCAAATTTGAAAAAAATATACATGCACTATTAAACAAGCCAGTTCAGTTTTTAAGATCATTCCCATCCATCCAAATATCCTAAACTCTTCTGTACACAGGCAGTCCCTTGGCAGGTTCCACACAGAATCAATCAGGACTGTGTCAGCCCCATAAAAGATGCTTTCATTACCGCTGTATTGGTCTTTCGAATCCTTTGGGCATGGCTGAACATCAGCAAACCATTGCAGTTATGTGTAACATTTTTATTGATACTGCTCTACTGAAACATAAAATAACTAGCGTGCTGGCTTCTAAGACCCAGGAAATCTCCAAAGAGACCAGAATGTCAGCTGCACTTGGCTCACCTGCAAAGCTGCCTTCTGCTGGGCTGCTATGTGCTGCTGCTCGGCGTGATCCCGGAAGTCCTTATTCAGAGCAGGTCTGGAGAGTGCGATGCTGAAATGGCAATCTCAGTTACTCGGCTACTTTAGGCAGGGACATCCCTTTTTTTGATGATAGTATGTTATCTTTTTAAACTGGGCTATAATTCGACACCCATAGCTCAGTGGGTAGGGTGCGGACTCACATACACCAAGGCTGTCGGGTTCGAACCCTTCCCAGGCCAGCTAAAACAACAATGACAACTGCAACAACAACAACAACAACATAGCCAGGTGTTGTGACAGGCACCTGTAGTCCTAGCTACTTGGAAGGCTGAGGCAAGAGAATCACTTAAGCCCAAGAGTTTGAGGTTGCTGTGAGTTATGACACCACCGCACTCTACCCCGGGTGACAGCTTGAGACTCTGTCTCAAAAACAAACAAACAAAAACAACTAAGGTATAATTAACAAATTAAAATTGCATATATTTACAGCATATAATGTGAAGTTCTGATATTTTGTTTATGTTGTAAAAATGGCTAAATCAAGCTAATTAACATACCTATAACCTCATGTACTTACCATTTTTTATTCAATATCTGTCCTTTCAGCAGTTCTCAAGTATATAACATTAAATATAGTTATCATGCTGTACAATAAATCTCTTAAAAAGTGTCTTTACTGCTGAATCACATTTTTCATTATATATTCTTTATAGGGATAAAAAATATCTCCCAGAATAAGTCTTTTTTCCTTCTCGCACTATCTCCATTGATTTATATGAAGAAAGCCTATGTTATTTAGTAGAATTTCAAATGATTTTTAAAAAACATTTATAGTTAGGACAAGCCTGGTGGCTCATGCCTGTAATCCCAGCACTCTGGAAGACCGAGGTGGGTAGATTGCCTGAGCTCAGGAGTTTGAGACCAGCCTGAGCAAAGTGAGACCCTGTCTCTACTAAAAATAGAAAAACTAGCTGGGTGTTGTGCTGCACACCGGTAGTCCCAGCTACTCAGGAGGCTGAGATAGAGAATTGCTTGAGCTCAAGAGTTTGAGGTTGCTGTGAGCTATGATGCCATGGCACTGTACCCAAGGCAACACAGGGAGACCCTACCTCAAAAAATAAAAAAACATTTATTATTTATCATCCCTATTTTCAAACAGATTTGAGGTACTACAATCTATTGTGATCCCTATTAGCATTATTTTTAAAACAGTTAAATCACATGATACTCATCAACAGTAAAACCCCATTTTTTGTATAAAAATTATCATAACCATGTTCCACATAGACAGAACTATTATGAATAAACAACCAAACTCAGAGGCACTTATTCACCAGATTCTCGAGCAGCTACGGGATGTGTGGCTCCATGCTAAACACAAGGAGTATAAAGATATGCCAGAGAAAGCTCACAGACAACAGTAGTTATGATGAGATGTGATACAAGCTATAACAGGAGAATTAATAAAGACACTCAATATAGCTGGAAGGATAATGGGCAGGAAAAACATTAAAAAAGGGAAACCTTATAAAAAGAGGAATAGAAGTCCTCAAAAGAGTATTGAGTGGCAGAGGAGCAACATGATCAGAATATCACACTGTGGTTCAGAAAGACCACTAGTGACAATGTCAGTCACCTCCACGGCTACTTAGCTCTCTCCTCTTGCTAATGGAACCCAACTTGGTTCAATCACCTGGTCACATGCTGCAGGGCAGGCCAGGCTCATGCCCCAGCTGGTAGACCTTGCTGGTATAAGATAATGCCATTCCCTTTGCTGGCTTCTGGTTGAGGCAAGAGAAAGGTACACAACCTGGGCAACCGGACTTCACGGGCAGTAGTCTGTTAGAAGACTTTCCTCCCTCTTACAAATGGGACTTAACCACAGGAACCTTTCTTATAGCTCAGCGTGGAAGTGATGCCTAGGCTACTCTAGATATATTTTGACCTTGAGAGGGCCACTGACACATGGAGGAAGGCAGAAAGAGGAAAGATGAAGGAAGCTGCCCTATTGATGAAATTGCTGTGGCCACTGAATTAAGTCACTTCGAAAGTTCCTTATCTTGGGCTCAGCGCCTGTGGCTCAAGTGCTAAGATGCCAGCCACATACACCTAAGGTGGCGGGTTTGAATCCAGCCTGGGCCCACCAAAACAACAATGATGGCTGCAACCAAAAAATGGCCGGGCGTTGTGGCGGGCGCCTTTGGTCCCAGCTACTTGGGAGGCAGAAGCAGGAGACTCGCTTGAGCCCAGGAGCTGGAGGTTGTTGTGAGCTGTGATGCTATGGCACTCTGCCCAGGGGGATAGCTTGAGGCTCTGTCTCAAAAAAAAAAAAAAAAATAAAAAAATAAATAAAAAGAAAGTTCCTTATCTTGGCTCTCCTGATGTTTATGCCAATTTTGTTGGTTTTCTGTTATGTCTAGATTAAAACAATCTGACACAAATGACAAATGTATTCAAGAAGAGTAAGACCACAGGAAATTTAATGAGGGAGCAGTTACAGTAACTGAGGCAAGAAATGAGAGTGTCTAGGAATCAGGACACCATCAGTAGCAATGAAGAAAAATGGACTGATTTGAGATACATTTCAAAATTCTATCATGGAAGAATAGTAAATGCTTAGAGATGGAAGTGAAAGGAAATAATGAACAACTGAGATTCACATCTCTGACTCTGGTAAATAGTAGATGATAGACTGCCCCACTCACTGAGACCGGAAACCCAAGAATATTAATAAGTAGTTGGTTGGAGAGAGGGAAGGGAATATCAGCTTGGATCATTCATAGATCACAGATCATAGATCATAGATCATACTAAGTCTAAAATGCCTGTTGGACATCAAAGTAAAGATATCTAGGAGGCAGTGTGGTGCTTAGAAGAAAGGGCTGGACTATACTTGCAAATGCTCATGTGATCAGCACATAAATAACAGGCTGTGCGATGCAACTGTCCAACGAAAAGATGTAGACTAGGAGGTCTGGACTGGGACAGAACTCAGAGGAGTGTCAATAGTCAAGAGAAAGGTGGAGAAATGTCTACAAAGAAATCAAGATAGTTTCCTCCAGGCCGGGCACAGTGGTTCACAGCTATAATCCCAGCAGTCTGGGGCTAAGGCGGATGGATTGCCTAAGCTCAGGAGTTCAAGACCAGCCTGAGCCAGCATAAGATCCTGTCTCTACTAAAAAAATAGAAAAACTAGCTGGGTGTTCTGGCGGGTGCCTGTAGTCCCAGCTACTCGGGAGTCTGAGGCAAGAGAATTACCTAAGTTTAAGAGCTGGAGGTTGCTGTGAGCTGTGATGCCACCACACTGTATCAAGGGTGACAAAGTGAGACTCCGTCTCTTAAAAAAAAAAAAAGACATGGAC
The DNA here is from genome assembly GCA_963574575.1 of Galagoides demidoff. Lineage (NCBI taxonomy): Eukaryota > Metazoa > Chordata > Mammalia > Primates > Galagidae > Galagoides > Galagoides demidoff. Next base: position 8,872 of record CAUYQV010151972.1, read on the forward strand.
CTGGTTCGCCAGATTTAGCCACAAGATTATAGGCAACCTAGGTAAGAACCTAATTCTTTGGTGGAAGGAAAAGGAGGGCTTCTATGTCAGAGTCTGACAGTGGGCTGATGAGTGAGTGAGAAAGTAAATCAGAGTGCAGACAAGTACTTTCAGAGAAAGTAAGAGGAAGAGAGGAGAATTAGGGTGGCTAAATGGGATAAGAGACCTGAGGGAAGATACTGAATATGGCAGAGACATATCCTAATGATTACATATCCTAAAGATGATTAAGTTACCTAAAGTTTACCTACTTTGCAGAATGACTAGAAATGGGCCACTGGCAAAAATTTCAGTAACAAACAAAAACCATTCAAAACTTATTTTTTTTCCCCCTAAGAAAAGCCATATTAAAAGTTAAATATTTGGGGACGGTGCCTGTGGCTCAGTGGGTAGGGTGCCGGCCCCATATACTGAGGGTGGTGGGTTCGAACCCAGCCCCAGCCAGCTAAAACAGCAATGACAACTGCAACAACAACAACAACAACAAAAATAAATAAAAGTTAAATATTTGGACTAGAATATTTAAAATCTAATCAATTAAAGAGTTTGATTTTTTTGTTGTTGTTGAGACAGAGTCTTACTCTGTCGCCCTGGGTAGAATACAGTGGCATCATAGCTCACAACAACCTCAAACTCTTGGGCTTAAGTGATCCTCTTGTCCCCCTCCCCAAGTTATCTGGGACTATATGCATGTCCCACCATGTCTGGCTAATTTTTTCTACTTTTAGTAGAGATGGGGTCTCGCTCTTGCTCAAGCTGGTCTCAAACTCCTGAGCTCAAGCAGTCTACCCACCTCAGTCTCTCAGAGTGCTAGAAGTATAAGTGTGAGCTGCTGCACCCAGCCTGAAGAGTTTAATTTTTAAAAGTCTAAATAGCAAAGGAAGAAAGCCATAGTAAGTCACCCAAATAAGAATTATTTTTAAGCTGAAGGCAAACAGCAGCAAACTAAGGGAAGTTTTCTCTGTCCTCCCGCCTTTTGCCTAAAGCTGGGTACTGATTCTCCTTTACTGGAGACAACTCTAGACTCTAAGCTCAGAGACAGTACCAGCGGAATCTGCAACAAACCTTCCTCTTAGTTTTCTCCCACGTACATATTTACTTTTCACTGAGGTTTCTCCCTTGTAATGTGCCCTGCATGCATTAATAAACTTGTTTTTCTCTTACTAAATCTGTCTTTTATTACAGAGGTCCATCCCAACTAAGATGAGTAAAGTTCAGCCTTCCCTACAGAAACAAAACATAACATTGCAGTGTTTGTTTTTTGTTTTTTGAGACACGGTCTCACTATGTTGCCCTCAGTAGAGTGCTGTGGCGTCACACAGCTCACAGCAACCTTAAACCCTTCGGCTTAAGAGATTCTCTCGCCTCAGCCTCCCAAGTAGCTGGGACTACAGGCGCCCGCCACAATGCCTGGCTATTTTTGTTGTTGTTGTTACAGCTGTCATTGTTGTTTAAGCTGGCCCTGGCCAGGTTCAAACCCACCAGCCTCAGTGCATGTGGCTGGCGCCCTAACCACTATGCTACAGGCACTGAGCCTAAATTGTAGTGTTAAAGAAACAAACCGCTGCCAACCAATTTATCAGGTCCAAGAAAAAAATTTTTAATCAGTGAATATAAAAACATTATTCTTTAAAATTTGTGTGCGTAACAAAATTAAAGTAAATAAAACAAAAAAATTTCCATTAATTCTCTTAAATATATGATTAATAGCTCCCCAAAATAGTAGTCAATACCTTGCTCCAGGATGATTTGTTGAAGACTGGTTCTGCATAAGTAGTTTTCTTTTCTCTTTGTCCAGTTCTGCCAAGATTGCAACTCTGTTTTTGTTTTGAAAACCTAAAAAAGAGAGGAAGATAAGGGAGAAAAAAAGCAAGAGAGAGAGAAAAATGAGAAACATTCAGACCTATTTTATAAACCTACAGCATCTAGAACCCTGAAGGCAAAATTCCTACTCTCTAACGTGATAATGAACTTACTAGAAAGTGCTTTTCCCAAATGGCTACTTTCCCCTCCTGCCTATTTCCCAACACCTTTAATAGCACAATACATGGATATATATGCAAAGTATACTATATATTACATGTATAGTATATGTAATATTGACTGAAGACTTTTAAGACTTACTTCTTTTTTTTTTTTTTGAGACGGAGCCTCAAGCTATCCCCCTGGGTAGAGTGCCATGGCATCACAGCTCACAGCAACCTCCAACTCCTGGGCTCAAGTGAGTCTCCTGCCTCAGCCTCCCAAGTAGCTAGCACTACAGGCACCTGCCACAGTGCCCGGCAATTTTTAGAGGCAGTCTTGCTTTTGCTTAGGCTGGTCTTGAACCTATAAGTT
>CAUYQV010151974.1:0-13168 GCA_963574575.1 Galagoides demidoff
CAGAACGTTTTAAAACAATAAGTGAGAGAATGACATGAAGGCTGTGTTGATCAGTTTGATGGAAGTATTTTGGATTGCATGTGAAAACCCCACACTGTACCCCAGAAGTGCATTAATGTACATAGTTACCATTCAATAAAAAATAAAAAAATAAAAAAAAATAAAAAAGAATTTGTAACAGGTGTACGCAAAGGCAAGCCCCCACCTACTTCTAAGCCGTCCTTTATCTCCCTGGTCTAAATCAAGTCTTCAGTTCAGCGATTGAGATCCAGTCTGAATTCTTTCTGTGACTCTTTCCTTGGGTTTCTCCTTTATGTTAAATTCCTTCATTGTGAGTGTTTGAAAGAAATTACGATCTGACGTCACTCAATTCATTTGTACTTTCCTATATTTTAGCACTTCTAGGCAGGGCATTAATCAGAACTAAAAGAAAAATAAAACTATAATCCCTCACTGAAGGAGTTTAAAATAAAGTGATGACAGTTGTGACCAAAATGCTACTGATCCTCCGGAGTTTTATTTTATACAGTGAATACTGTATGTTGAGCCCAGCAAAACATGTCATGTGGCGTGTAAGAAATTCTGTGTTCTGAAGGATTTGAACGCCGGGTTTAAGGGATTTGAAGTGAATCTAGGCACGGGAGAGTCATTTTATATTTTTGACCAGAAAAGCCATTTTAGTTTCCTTAAATCTGCGTAGTTTCCAAATGCTATCGTGAGTTGACTTATATGTTCACTATTTGTGTAGGACATATACATATCTATTCGATTAATTAATTTAAATTAACCAATCTTTCTTTTTTCAGAAAAAAATTGCTCTTATTTATTCATGATGAACTTCAAAGCAATTAAAAACATGCATCTATGCGGATGTTATTTGCAAGAACATTAAATATTCATAAATATTTATTGGGAAGAACTTTTACAGTCTCAGAGTCTGGTTTTCAATAAAGTAAGCCTCTGTTTCTCACTTTGTACAAGTCTGCTTTTAACACTTCCTAGCAAAGATTACAATTATACATGTATCTTATATTTTCTGTCAAGATAGTTACAAATTATTTTAAATAACTAATAGAAATTTTTTATTAAATCATAGCAGTGTACATTAATATTATCATGGGGTACAGTGTACTGTTTCTATCTACTATTTGAAATATTTTCATCCAACTGGTTACCATAGCCTCTGTCTTTTTCTTAGTTATTGTGTTAAAACATTTATATTTTACATTTAGAGAGATTCACACGTACCCTTATAGGATGAACCATAGGTGTGATCCCACCAATCACCCACCCTCTTCACCCTCCCCTCCCTCTCCCCTTTCCTCATCTAAAGCATAGAAATTAACTAATCTTTCAATTATGAAAGATACCTATAAGAAAGATCCCTATGGAAATTACTTCGCTCTATTTTTTCCTTGGACAAGGAGGATGTTTAAAACCAAAGAGGTGAAAATTACTTACCTAGATATGATCAGACCTGAATTCTACATTTTCTAAATTTAAATTGCCAGGTAGATTGTCATTGAACTGAAGGTCTGTTGATTTCCAAGAAGCACTTCATAGGTTCTTCGTGACCACTGACTTATTAGCCTATTAGCTGAGTAAGTAACAGTTTGAGCACCGTGCTATGTGCTGGGTATACAGAGAAAAGCAACACACAGCTCCTGCCCTAGAATAAACACTTTCCTATGGGAAAGACTGACGTATAAACCCATACATGTGCTAATGCACTTGAATTCACAGGGTGTTAGGAGAGAATAGTAAATATTGAGACATCTTAATGATACAGCACACTCAAAGTGCATGGGCATTGCACGAACCAGTCCAAATGAAATGCTATTGAATACATTTGTCATTGTTGTAAAACCCTCAAAGTCTTGAATGGCTCTGTTAATGACGCTGTTAGAAAAATGCCGCGTCTGTGGGCAGGAGTCCCGTTTGGAAGAGGCCCATCTGTGTTTGCCTTCGCAGTGACCGAACCATGCTTTGCCATCAGCTGGGGTTCCAGAAAGTGCTCACGCCACACCCCCATTCACGAAATAATAGAGACACATTTCTCTGAAACCAGAGAGCACTTCCCTAGCATCTGGCCAATTTGCCGAGCTGTAGACATCTCTTTCATGAAGAAATCTTCACATATTCGAAGAGTGCTTCAAGGTCAATGGCCCATTTTCCTCATTTCTTTTCAGGTAAGGAAACCGATACACAGAGAGCCTAGAAGACTGCATGTGGAGAAGCTAAAACAGGAAAGAAGGACACCAAAGGGGTTTTCTGTTTACTGGGACTGTCCAGGTTATTCTGTCTCTTACATCAACACCTCCCCTCTGGTGATTGACATATAAAATCTGGGGAAAACCACAGGGTAGACATTCTGCTGGGTACTTTGCTTAGGTTATCTCCTTCCGCCCTCACGAATCTCTTAAGGGTGTATGTGTGATTCTCTTTATTTTGTAAATTTATAAACTGAGACTCTGAGAAATCATCTGTCCAGGTAACACATAGAATAAGTGGCAAAACTAAAAATAAACTGTGGTCTCTCTGAACCCAATTCCAACCTGGTCATGTTGCACCAGAGTTGTTGAAAGCATCATCTCTGCTCTAAAATTAAGCAAAAGGAATATTCCTTTTTTTTTGCAATGTAGTCAGATATATATAGTGATGGGGTTTAGAACTGACAGAGCCCTGACTGTGTTTAAATTGATACGGCATTTTGTACTTGCCAAACATTTTGCATTTTTTTTATTGTTCTCTCAATGAGGAAAATCTTTATAAATAATTTTTGCAAGTCCTAATAGTTAAAAAAAAAAAAAGAAAGGAGTAGGGGTTGGTGTCTGAACAGTATTGGCTGTGCCATTCTCTGGCCTTTACAACTTTTAAAGTTTCCTGAATTTTGTTAATGTCCTAGATCAAGAAACCCACCCGTCTCAGCTCTAGCAGTGGTGTAGAGTTCCCAGGTCCATCGAGGACAGCCCTCTAAAACACCAGGTCTCTCTGTCAAAGAGAAAAATGCAAAACATTGCAAAGATAGACCTGGTAGTCCCAGAAACGGATGTTTGTGGTTTGTGGAAGGCTCATTACCACGCTGAAATGTCAGTGCCTCCTTGCAAACTAATGAGCCAGTGGCCTTAAGTCACCTACTATTATGTAATGTACTAAAAAGCCATTGGGAATGGGGGCAGCAAGAGATAGTGTCATGGTGTCACAATACTTCTGAATGGTGGCCAACGCAGTGACTGCTTTCACATTCCCTTTCTCTGGTCTCCTTGATAATGCTGCATGAATTTGCATAAACCCAGCATGGGTGTTAATCTGGTTCCTATTGCAATGACCTCCAGTTAGCAGCACCAATTCTCCTTCACCTCGGGTCTCATAGTTCCCAGATCTGAATATTTGGGAATGATACATTGAAGCAAAACCAAAGTGCAGCAAGGTTGATCTAAAAGGTGAGTGTTCATTTTCTCATCTACCTCCAGCTACAGAAATAGATAGGCTGGAGAAACCTAGGTAGATCATGAGAAGAATAGAAATGAAGGAGTTTTACCAGCAGATATGAAAAATCTGCCAGAGCAAATTCTTCTGTAAATCACGGTCTCAAAATCTATAGGGCTACAATTAAACTCTAAGCTAGGTGCTAGACACTAGTCAGTGCTCCTAGTTCTGCACTGATTTTTTTAAATAATGTTAGACATTAAATTTGAACTTAGGTACCTATTTCCACATCTGTAGCTTGGAACATAGATTTAGTATGTCTTGGTCATCTTTGCCATGCTTTATCTAATTCACAGGTGACATTATAGTTAGGTCTATGGACTAAATCAGGATTTGGTTTTTCACTGCCTGCCACCATCTCACATCACAACATTATATGGTGGTTAAGTTTATAGGTGGGGCCAAGAACACCTATGTCTGACTCTAACTTAAATACATGACTTGCATGGGCAAACCTGGTCAAGTTCCATGTCCCCTCCATGCCTTGCTCTCCTCCAAGGTCAATTGTAATCATAGTACCAACTTTGTAAGTTTGCTATGATGATTAAGCGAGTTTCTGTACATAGAGCAATTAAGACAGAGCCTGGCACATGGAAAACATTAGTCCACGTTAGCAAGTATGACATTGCTAAAAAGAGCTTCATTAACTACCTGACTCCTTTCTGTTATTCTCTTCGTGGCAATATTCTATTAAAAAATATTTATGATCGCTGAAATTGCTTAGTGGAGAGCAGAGGAAAATGAAACCAAAAGATTAACAATCAAAGAGCAAGAATAAACATTTTAGACGTCCTCAGATCTCCCGAGCTCTCTCGTGTCCTCGCACACAAACAAATCAAAGCATTTAAAGGAGGCTTCTGCCTAAAACACAAAGTATTCCTCATTAACTCAGAAAATTGAAAATAAAAGGTGTTTTCTCACAAGTACCCAAGGGAGCTAAAGGGCAGGTATGCTATTTTGTTCTCTTGTTTGAATTCAGCATCAAGGTTTGCCCTGTTTTTGACTAGAATACCCTCGGCATGATGCGTTTATTATAAGATTTCTCTTTGAGGCCCTTAATTAGCTGACACTTCTTCCTCCTGGGTTCCCACTGCAGGCCCACCATGGAAACATCTTTCTGGTCCTACATCCTGCACACAGCTTAGAGGTTTAGCTGTCTTAATGCCACATTGCATGGAGAAAAAGAAATTGTCTCTGGGAGAATAAGGCAATAAAATTTCTAATTTTGTCTTTCAAATGCATGGCTAATCTATTTAGAATTGGACCTCTTTGAACACATAGGGTTGAAATACCTTAGGGTATTTGGATTAGGAGCCAATCCTGGCCCCAGCCACCCAGGTTAGAGTGTAGGTCTCAGGCCTATCATGCAAAGATTTGACGCTGAGCCAACTAGGATTAAAACAAAAGAGATCATAAAACAGGCTACCACCCTTGGGTAGGGTCAAGGATTGGTCTTGCTTCCGTCAGCCCAGGGTTTGTTTCATAGTAACTCATGGACAACCGCTTGTGAATTGAGCTGCAGTCTTGCATTAATCCTTATTGTGAGTTTCTAGACCACATGCCTGGGTCTCTGCTTCTATTTAGTGTACTCTAGTTTTCTGATGGTGTTGGAAAGTGGAACCGAAGGCCCAATATGTCTGAGAACTCTGACATCTAACGTTACCCCCATTGGCATTTGTTTTCTCTACCTCCTGTGTCTGTTTCTAGCACATGGAAATGCACTACCTGGAACCATGATGTTGACTGGACATCTCTCTGTTATGCAGAAGTTCTTGGTTTTAAACCCCATATCGGATCAGACTTGCTTGGATGTGAATGACAGCCCAGATCGAGAACTAACCATGATACTTATGGCTACTCCTGTTCAGATTTATTTATGCTCTCAGAAACCAGCACCACATTTGAGTCTATTAGTTCTGACCAGGCCTAGGTCTGCTCACTCAGCTCCTTCACTGAGCAGCTATAAAGAGTTCATCATGCCCCACAGCAGAGGCTATTGCAGCCCTATTTCATTAGAAATTAGGATCATACATACACACATACACATATATCCAGAAATAACACTCCCATGCTTATTCCCCAAATAGAAATACATGCACACATGCATCTGAAGACGTGTATAAGAATGTCATAGTAGTATTGTTTTAAATTTCAAATCATTGAACAATAGAATGTAACTGTGCTCTGTTCATACGATAACATGTAACACAAGAATGAGTGAATATGATTTATGGCTACATACAACATTATAGAAGAATTCTGCCGGCATAACTTTGAGTAAAAGAAGCCAAACACAATAGAGAATGTCTAGGTGATTATGCCTGTATGGAAGGCGACATCAGGCACAACCAAGTGACTACAGTGGTTGAGTCTTGGGGGAAAGGAAGTAACTAAGAATGAACAGGAAAGTGCGTGCCGGGATACAGGCGACACTCCAGTACAGTCTCTCTGTGAAAAGATATTCTTACGTTTAATATCTGTATACTTTTCTGAATGAGCATTTTAATTATGATATTATTAAAAATAAAAATATGAAATCTAAGGCATAGGCTCGGCGCCTGTGGCTCAAGCGGCTAAGGCGCCAGCCACATACACCTAAGGTGGCAGGTTCGAATCCAGCCTGGGCCCACCAAACAACAATGACGGCTGCAACCAAAAAATAGCCAGGCATTGTGGCGGGCGCCTGTGGTCTCAGCTACTTGGGAGTCAGAGGCAGGAGACTCGCTTGAGCCCAGGAGTTGGAGGTTGCTGTGAGCAGTGAAGCCATGGCACTCTACCCAGGGGGACAGCTTGAGGCTCTGTCTCAAAAAAAAAAAAAATCTAAGGCATAAAACCATAAGAATTCTGAAGGAAAATATAGGAAAAACCTCTTCTAGATACCAGCCTAGGCAAAGCATTGATGACTAAGAACTTAACGGCAATCCTGACAATAAAAAAAAATTATAAATAGGATTTGATTAAAAATCTCCTTGCACAACTAAGGAAGCAATCAACAGAACATATAGACAACCTGCAGAATGGGAGAAAATAATTGCAAGCTATACAGCCAATAAAAGGCTAACGTCCAGAATTTACAGAGAACGCATGTGAATCCCCAGGACAAAACAAACAACCCTATGCAAAGTGGGCAGAATGAATGGAAACTTATCAAAAGAAGAAGGACGGACACCCAATAAACATATGAAAAAAATGTTCAGTGTCACTAATCAGAGAAATGCAAATTAAAACTACAATGAGATATCATCTTACTCCAGTAAAATGGCTATAATTAAAAAGTCCAAAAGCAGTGGATGCTGGCCTGGATGCAGAGAGCAAGGAATGCACATACACTGTTGGTCGGCCTGCAAATTACAGCCAGACGTACCTTTACCTTGTGACCCCTGAGTTGTATTGAAATGTGCTAACCGCAATGATTTGGCTTCTGTATTGCGCTAGCTTGCTGAGCATACATGACTATGCACAATAATAGTATAAAAAGGTTCTCACCTGCTATTCGAGGCTGCTTGCCTATATGGTATCAGTCCCCTGTAGGTGCACCTGCAGGTGTATCAAATTATCAATAAATTTCTATTAATTAATTACATCTGAAGTGGGGTCCATCCTTCTCTCACATCTGCCATTTTATTTCAATCCTACCTTGTGCAATTCGGGGCAAGTCATTTAACTTGTGCCTCAATTTTCTGTCTTGTTGAGATCTGAGAGATAGATGAAAATTTCCAGGACTGACTTTACAGCATAAAACCTCACACAGAATAAAAGCCTTCCAGATCTTTAGAGAGCCTTGGGAACTAACTAAAAGACTCTTTCCTAGATCACCTCTAAGGCTGCTCCCAGTTCCATAAACCTCTGGATGTTTTAAAGATACACGTGTACATTTTACCCTCCTCTGCAGGGCCACAAGCTCCTAGAAGACAGAGTTTGTTTTACTCATGTTTACTCCCTCAGCACACGCACCCTGCCTTACACACCATGATTCTTTAAGTAAAACAAGCAAAAGAACCCTATCGGGACAGGTGGTAATTTACATAGGGAATTAGGCAAGTAAGAAATTTGGGGAAGGCCATAGATGCTGCATTCAGTGATAACATTAGGAGCTAATCCCAAGTGTCAAAGCTCAAGGCCTCAAGGCTAAGACTGTTAAAACATGCTGGTTCATCTAACCATAACTAAAATAGTGGCAGGAACTCTAGTCATCATCTCGTTCAAGCACACCATTTTTTTAGGGGTATTCCTCAAGTGCTGAAGTGCTTTTCCTACTTAATCCAGCCAGAAGAAGCTACAACCAGAAGCCGTTTTCTTCCCTTCTCTGGAAGTCTCCTCAGCATGTCACCGCTTACCTCTGGAAGCTCCGTTGCTAGGTAACCATGAGCTCCATCAACCACTTACATGTTAAGTGCATTTTATGAAATTTCTCTGCTTGACATATTTGAGTGATGGGGGACTTTACTAGGGAGAAAGAACAAGCTCAGAAATGGCCAGCTGGTGAGATGAGGGCAGCTAACTTAATCAGTTTCTCCAACTGGAAAATGGGATTATCCTGCCCAGCGTAAATAATGAGCAGCCTATTGGCATTACGGCCTTAAGCACCCCGAGTTCACACATGCCCTGGGGAGCATGATTGAAGGGCTTGCATCTTTTCCAAGCATGTTAAATATTAATCTTACTATGCCTTTCTTAAATGCAGATTTTTTCCATAATTTTTTTTTTTTATTGTTTGCTTTAATAAGATTTTCACTTGGAAAATTCCACACGTAATCGGATTTTTATAGCAATTTGAAACAGTAGCGAGGCCTTTTTGTCTCACCTGACTTCTCGTCTTTCCCTGGAAAATTGCCCTGGGGACCCTTCTAGCCCACTGCTGAACTCTGGTGCTCTTGGGGGGTTTTGGCTCCTTCACAGGGTGGGGCTGGAGGGGGCATTGGGATTGAAGCTGATTTCTTTAACTGGATTCAGCAGGACGCTTTCTAGTTCTCCGCAATGCCCTAATCCTAGTAGCATTTTCATGATTTATAGTTCAATATTGGGGCTTAGATGCATATTTAGGAAGGTTTGGTTTGTTTCTGGAAAAGCGTGGCTACAACGAGTAGTTTATAACCAATTGCTCTGCTGATCGCTCTTCTGAGCAAACGCTGAACCCCTTTTACTTCCCCCAAAACTGGCAACAGTGATTTTATTTTTAGCTCTTTATCCACCCGGGCAATAGCAATTAACCAATGAGCTTACAGCTGATACCAGAGCTATGCGTTACTACTCAAAAATAATTGAAAGTTGCCAAGGGCTATACAAATTTTATTCAATCATCTGTAATTAAGCATGTTAGAATTATAACTTATAATGATTTACTCTTATAGGTCACTTTTCCGAATATTAACTATTTTATTTTTGATGTTTGTAACGACCCAGGTGGTGGGGTGGGGAGACAATTTTCTGTGAGACTATACATGTGATTTCCCCAAGAGCATTCTGTGGTGCTACTGGGACCTTTACCAGAGAGTTTTAATTGCAAACTCAGCACTTTATTACAAATGGCACTCTTTGCCAAGTGTCCGAAAATCATACTTACTGACTACTTATCCTTGCATGGAAAAAATAATAATTGTAATTATCAAATAATAATATTAAAAGTAGCTACATTTGGAAATAATGTTCTATATATTACATAGATGCTATTATTTTACCCCCTTTCTACTGATAAGAAAACTCTGACAGAAACAACTTCTGTATCTTGTCAAACATCACACGCTGAAAAGGTAGGGGGAAGATTCAAGCCTAGGCCAACTCTTGACTTCTAAATACTGCTAGAACTGATGTAAAAAAATCTAAGACCAGGGTGGCGCCTGTGGCTTAAAGGAGTAGGGCGCCAGCCCCATATGCTAGGGGTGGCAGGTTCAAACCCAGCCCCAACGAAAAATAGCAAAAAAAAAAAAAAAAAAATTACATATATATATACAAAACTGCTCACTAGAGATAAACTATGGTGGTGACCAAGCAAACTCACAGGTTCATTTGTGGCCCATCCGGACACCCAAGTTCATTACCATATTAGTCACTGGCTATAAGCCTCAAGCTAATGACTGGCTGGTGTATGAAGGAAGAAGTATTGTAAGCTCTCAAAACTAGGCAGCTAACAAATATTAGACTCAGCCCTGGGGGTGTGAGAACATACCTGAGCAGGTGGGGAGAGCAGAGATACGGCTCCTCCCCTAAGATGTTGACTGGAACATTGGGCCTTTGGCTCTGCTCCTGATGTAAATCATTCCTACATAGTTTTTCTGCAGTGACATCGTTCAAGTAAAATAGGGTAGGTAGGATAATTATACATCCCATTAGTCCATTTCTGGTTTACCTCTGTCATTTCAGAGTAATAATTAGCAGAACTTCCTTTCACTTTCCAAAGCTTCCCAGGTAGGGTAGAGGATTATAAGGTAAGGAACCAGTAGGTGCTGAACTGTCAAGAGTCTTTAAGTGAGAAAAAGCTACATTTCATCATGCAGTTGACTTGGGTGTGGCTCTAGTTAATAGCTGGCTTGCCTTGATTAAATTAGTGAGGTCATCTCAAGTTCATGTCTTTCATCTGCACAATGAGACATCAATATAAATCTTGCACATTTTGTATGAGGATCAAGTGATGTACAAGCATTGGCTTCTAGTAAAGGTTCGTTCTCATTTTTCACTTCCAGTATCACTTATTTATTTAACCCTTATGCGGTTTCTCTTCCAAATTAGACAAGTCCCTCACTAGTCATGACCAAATGTTAAATTACTACATGTCTTGAACATTCAATATGCTTCCTTATTACTGCTTTTAGTGTAATAATTATTTTGCTGATAGTGGACTTGTCTATGAATGGATCTTATTGAACTATGTAAGCGTCAGTAAGATACAGTAGCTTCATGGAATTGATATTCATGCCAAAAAGTCATCCAGCCACGAATCTTACTCTCTTGGGTATAAGCATCTTGGTGATTATGATGCTGCTTTTGTGCTAGTAAAATGCTAAGGAATAGTAACATATTCCTTAGCAAGCAACTGTAAAAATATATGTGCATGGTGCATTGCAGTTAGAAGTCTTTTTCTCTCTGATCCTCACGCCGATACTAATTATCTTCATTTTGCATATGAGAAAATAGATATTCCTTTATTAATGAAGTCAATAGTATAGCACCATTAAAGGATAGTGCTTTAATAAGGTTAGCTTAGTGGCCGGGCATGGAGGCTCATGCCTGGAATCCTGTAGGCCTAAAAGTGAACTGGGCTCTCTGTAAGAATTCCAAGTGCCTTAAAGAAACCCTGCACTGTTTTTTACGAAGGTACTGGCTCGGTTTAACTAAAGAGAAAGTTGATTCCAAGTTGAGGTTTGTGTGACAATATATCTCCGAGGGTCTTTGCAGCTTATAGACGGATCTGCGTGGGATCCCATGGCCGTCATAATAACATGCAGCTGACAGGGAGGGTCAGCCACAGTGGCTGGTCTGAGGAACATACATCAGACCCCTGCTGGCAGTCGCTGACCTGGCTACAACAGCCAGCTGCAGAAAGGACCAGGCAGCTCCCAACACAGTGCAACAGGCCTCAATTAAGACTTTCCAAATGGTCAGTGATGAAAAATAGAATCAGATAGAGAGAGAATAGTGTGAGGAAATCCAAGGAGGAGGAGAGCAGGATTCTTGTCTATCAGGTAAACTGTGCTATGATTCCAGAAAATTTCCTCGTGGAGAACTCCTGGTTTGGCCCCTTGAGGGGTAGGACTTATACTTCCCTGATTAATGCTATAATCCTATTTTAGAGTAATTTCTTATTAAAGACCTATCAACTTCGCTAAACTATAAACTATGCGAAGGTAACAGAACCCTCAACCTTGTCCCTGACCTAATCCAGTACTTAACAGACCTATTATAATTGTTTAATAAATGTTTGTTGCACAAATAAGTTGAACTTACAAGCTATAGAAACCAGCAGTATCTTAATCATGAGGCTAATGAAGCAGGAGTGGAAATCAAGTGTGGATTCTATGTACCAGGCTGAAATTCTGGCTGTGATGTGGACTCACCTCCGTAGACCAGATCTGAGGTCAGCCTGGCTGGGAAAGGGACTCCATGGAACCATTGAAATTCAGGTTATAGAATACAACTCTAGAGTTGGGACTACCTCTAACGAGAGGACAACCACCACTGGTCTCCCCTATCAGGTTAAGGTTGGCTTAGAGAACGTAAGCCTAACTGCCAGCATGTCAAGAATTTGGGAGTGGCCAGGCATGGAGGCTCATGCCTGTAATCCTAACACTCTGGGAGGCTGAGGCAGGTGGTTTGCTTGAGATCAGGAGTTTGAAACCAGCCAGAGTAAGAGCAAGACCCTGTCTCTACTAAAAATAGAAAAACCAGCTGGTGTGGTGATATATATCTTTAGTTCCAGGATCACTTAAGCCCAGGAGTTTGAGGTTGCTGTGAGCTATGATGATGCCATGGCATGCTACCTGGGGCACAGAGTGAGATTCTGTCTCAAAAACAAACAAACAAAAAGAATCTGGGAGTCATAAAGGCATTGACGTATCCATCCTTGCATTAGGTCATTTTAAATATAGATATTTCTGGCAGATACTATGAAGTCTACATATTGGCTTCACTTTTTATTGTAATTTGATGGAAACCAGGATATTGATTTTTGAAATAAAAGCAAGAAATACTTGGAAAGATTTTGATCATCTCCATTAACTTTATTAGGACCATAACAGCCATCTATTAAGACAAGAGCATTTGTGGAGAGAAGACAGAGTCCTGCATTAAATTTGTTTTGTCTCCTTCTCTAGACGAGCACAATGTGCCACTTAATTATACTTCTAAAGATTTTTCTCTTTCTAACCTATAATTTTCTTAATATCTTTATTTTGCAACACAAATAATTCTACCTTTAAAAAGATTGTTTGCTTATGTGCTTAAAGGTAAATTAAAGACTTCAGGAAATATCCGCCAATTATTCAATATGCATTTGGATCTGTTACCACTTTCTTCATGTCCCTTTTGAATGTATTTTCCTATAAACAGGATAAGGTAGATCATAAGGATAATTCGGGCTCAGCTCTGAGTCATTCTGGGATAAGTGCAGTCCAAGGTGAAGCTGAAACATGGGCAGATTGAAACCAATAGAACTAATATTAAAATACTTAACTCTGCAGACAAAAGCTTGATAACTAGGATCTATAGAGAACTCAGATTAATCCACATGAAAAAAGCCAACAATCTCATATATCAATGGGCAAGAGAGATGAATAGAACCTTCTCTAAAGAAGATGAAAAAATGCTCCTCATCCCTAATTATTAGAGAAATGCAAATCAAAACCACCCTGAGATACTATCTAACCCCAGTGAGAATGGCCCACATCACAAAATCTCAAAACTGCAGATGCTGGTATGGATGTGGAGAGAAGGGAACACTTTTACACTGCTGGCGGGACTGCAAACTAATACAACCTTTTTGGAAGGACGTATGGAGAAACCTCAAAGAACTCAAGCTAGACCTCCCATTTGATCCTGCAATCCCATTACTGGGCATCTACCCAGAAGGAAAAAAATCCTTTTATCATAAGGACACTTGCACTAAACTGTTTATTGCAGCTCAATTTACAATCGCCAGAATGTGGAAACAGCCTAAATGCCCACCAACCCAGGAATGGATTAACAA
>CAUYQV010151975.1:0-16649 GCA_963574575.1 Galagoides demidoff
CTGTGGTATTTCCTTCACTGGGCTTGTCATTGGCTGCATTGATCATCTTGATCTCATCACACCTTTACTGAAAGATCAGATCTGTGTCAAAAGGACCTTAGACAAAGAGTCACATACATACCTATCTGAAACAGTGAAAATCTTTCTCATATAATCGGATCCACTAACAATTGGCAGTTTTCAATTTACTTAATAAATAGATTGGATCAAGCAACCTAAATATCCTATGTATTATTTCCTAGAAGTAAATAACCCATCTAAGCCCTATGCTTCTCATATTGGCAGCTGTTGAAAGGTAAACAAATGTATGTTAATCCTGAAGAGCCATCTGATGTGATCAAAGTTACTGTGGCTTGAACTGTGACACTAAGAAAAAGAACTAATATGTGGATGAGGTGTCCTTCTCTATGTCCCTTCCAGATGAATTCAAAGAACTACTACCATTTTCTGCTTACCTGAATAGGGCCTTGGTGTTTGCTACGGAACATGATGCCTACCACAGCCCAGGATCTGAATTCATGTGCTCCAATAAAAAATAGAAAATATTCCCATGGTTCACATTAATTCTCTATAATCCATATACATTGCCAATTTGGAAAGTTAAAGATAGATATAGAAAAAAATGACCCCTTCTATGCTAAATATACAAATAAGAACAACCAGAAGTGATTTAAAAAAAAAAAAAAAACATAAAGCGCATGTGCTTAAAAGAATTTTAAAACCTAGCAAGGAATGAAATGTCTGTAGTACAAACATTTTGAAGGAAAGCCAGAGGGCTAAACCCTGCATTTGGGGCCTTTCTTTCACTAAAGGTATGGGCTAAAGGCCACAAATAAAATTGGAAAAGCTGTCCCCCCAAACACAGAGGGTGTCAACGGCCAAAGAATGACTCACACAAATCTCACTTTATGGATTACGTGAGTTTATTAGAGGTCACTGACACAGTGATCTCTCTCCTGGGTGGCAGCTGGACCTCTCTCTACAGAGAGTAAACTCCTTCCTGCCTGCCTGTTTGTGGAGCCTAAAACATCTTTCTGGAAAGCAATGTACAGCTCCGTCTACGCCACTGCAGGTTTACGTGTAAAACATCTACCCACAAGGACCTGCGTCAGAATACCCTTCCTTCTCTGTATTTCTTTCCACTACATTGTTTTGATTAATATCCCTAAAGAAGTCTGTACAAATTCTGTGAAATGTTCAAAACCAGCTATGGGGAACATTTATTCTTACTTCACAAGTGAAATTTGAGGTCGACCAAGAACAATAGTCATTTTTAAACAACCATGCCTTCATTGGAGAACATTTTAGGGCTTTACTCCTAGACCAGTAGAGAACAGTCGATAGAATAGTCTTCAGAGGCACTCAGACCCAGCTGTAATCACTTCATTTCTTGATTGTATTAAGGTTCTCTGGGATCTTTACTTCTCCAATACCAGCTGCCAGATAGAAAAACAGGAAATCCTCTCTTAAAGAAAAGAGCATTGTAAAAGGTCTTGAATTGGCTTACAAATTTCTATATATAAAATCTGGCACTCCAATAAAAATAACAAAACATGGGAGAAGACAAGGCAAGAACTGATAATAGATGATTCAAATGATGAAAAACAAGCATTAAAAATAAACTTAGTATGCAAAAATAATTAATAACACAGAAACTAAATTTGAAAATAAACTTAATATGTAAAAATAGTTAAAAACACAGATAGAAACTAGATTTGAAAATTAAAATATATGATAACTGAAATAAGAACTCAATAATTGGATTTAACAGCAGATTAGAACTAGATAGAGAATTAGTAAATTGAAAGAAAGACCGGAAGGAAATATTCAGACCAATGTAAAGACTAATAAAGTAAATACAGAAAAAAAGTAGAAAAGAGGTATACAAGAGGCAGTGCAAAAATATGAATTTAATTTAATTGCAATTTCAGAAAGAAAAGAGAAAAGAAATACGGTAGGCAAAATATTTGAAAAGGTATAATTGAAGATTTTCTAAAACTGGTGAAAGACATTATCCTGTAAAATTATGGGTTGTTAAAGTTTCAAAAACAATAAATTTTTTAAAGAGTTATTTGTTTAAAAGGATACAGAGTAAAGGTACAGCTTAGTAAAACCAAAAAACAAAGAGAAAATCTCAAGGACATGCTGTACTCAAGAAAGTAACAGTAACACTGACAACCTTTTTCTTAAAAGAAGTAGTGAAAACAGAAGATAAAGGAAATATATCTTCCCAGCACTAAATGAAAATTATTGTCAGCAAAGAATTAAATAATCAATTTCAAAATTTTACACAAACAATGGCAAAATGCAAAGATTTTTCTGGTCAAATAAAAAAATACTTCAATATTTTGTGACCAGCCAAACTATTTTATTCTGAGCTGTAAGGCCTAATCTTCAGGAAGAAGGAAAAAGCTCTAAAAAGGAAAAAAATGAAAATATAGGAAAGAATGAAGACTAATAGAAACAGGAAACAAAGGGGGAATCAAAATGAATAGGAACTATAGCAAACATTGATAAATACAAAACAAATACAGAGATGGGGGGTTAAATCCAAATATGTGAGTAATTTTATTTTTCAGAGTAAATGAGTTGATTTCCCCTGAACTCAATAGGAAGAGCCTTACAATACAAACATTGATAATAAGAAGATACAAAAATGTAAAAATAGTGGAATAAATGGCATAAACCTTGACCAAAAGAATAGTTTCCATACTAATATCAGAGGGAAAAAAACTACAAGAAAAGAAACATTGCCAGAGATATAAGGTTTTTGTAATAGCTGAAGCTCAGTAGCAGGAAGACTGGTATGTACCCAAAGACATTGTCTCATCAGATTCTTAAAAATAGATGGACCTAAAAGGAAAAATGGACAAAGCAGCAATAATATGGGAATATTTTAGTAAAATCCTCAATAAATGTGAGAATATGCACACAAAAGATTCATAAAGTTATTTAAGACAATACCATTCACAAAATCCATCTATTGATATAAGAGAAGAAATCATATTCACTGGCTACAAAGTACACATAATCTTTGAATGTTTTTTCAAAGTTAATCATACACTGGTTCACAAAGTACTTCTCAACAAATTCCCAAGACTTGTAATCATGAAATATGTTTCTGAACATTACAAATATAAGCTAGGAAATAAAAGCCTAAAATTAGCCAGGTAATTTCAGTATGTTTGAAAATTAAGCAAATAATTTCTAAACAACTCATTGGTAAAATACCAACAGAAGGTAGAAAATACTTTGAGATAAATGACAATGACAATATATACCAAGGCTTATATATACCCAGTCAGACAAAATCTTCATTCCATTTATTTGAATATAAGAAACATTGAAAAACTAATACATCAAATACTCATATTCCATGAAGTCATTTTACTCAGCATAATGTCCTCCAGGTCTGGCTATCTTCTTGCAAAGGACATGGAAACATCCCCAGTAGAAACTAAAATTTTTTATCAATTAAAACAAAATGTAGGCATTATTAAAGTCCTTTAGGTTTATGCATGTTGTCATAAATGGCAATATTTCTTCTTTGTAAGCTTGAATAATATTCCTATGTGATATATATACACACACACACACACAAAGGGTGCAAAGTTTCAGTTATGGAGGATGAATAAACTCCAGAAATAGAAGGTAGGGCATGGTGACTGTACTTGATAATACCATATTGGAGATATATATAGACATATATAAAAATACTAAATTGGGGAAATATATATAGGAATACTGTACCATATGGGACATACACACACACATATATATCACATTGTCTTTATCCATTCATCTGTTGACAAGGTGACAGACATTTACAATGTTTCCATACCTGATTACTGTGAATATGCTTTAGTATACATGAGAACTGCAGGTATCTCTTCAAAATACCGATCTCATAGCCTTTGGATGGATATGAAGAAGTGGGATTGCTGGAACACATGGCAGTTCCATTTTTCATTTTTATTTTTTAAGGGTCCTTCATAGTGTTTCAATAATGGTTTTACTAATTTACATTCCTTTCTGCAGAGTACAAATGTTCCCTTTTCTCCACAGTGAAAAGCAAATACTACATGATCTCACTTACACGTGGAATCTAAATAATGAACTCAGGGCAGTAGAGAATAAAATGGTCAGTACCATGAGCCTGGGGGTGGTGGGGTTGGACACAGTTGGGAGATTTGGTTCAAATAATTTGAAATTTCAGCTAGATAGGAGAAATAAATTCAAGAGACCTATTGTACAACAATGACTATAATTAATAACCATGTATTTTATTCTCAAAAATTGGTAAAAGAATATATTTTGAGTGTTCTCATCATACTCAAATGGTAAGTACATAAGGTAATATATATAATATATATGAAATAGCATGATTTAGCTATCTCTCCAAGTGTATATACTTTGAAAACAAAACGATGAACATGATATGTCTATATAATTTTGATTTGTCAATTTAAAAACTAACAAATATAAAAGATACATTATTTTTATTCATCAAATTAAATGACAAAAGTGCAAAAATGGAAAATCACAAACTGAGAAAATACTCTGCAATACACAAAAAAGATTTAGTGTTCAGGAGTCCTACAGAACTCCGATAAGTTGGTAATAAGAGAAAATGCACAGCAGAAAATTGACAAAAGACATAAGAACACATACATAGAAGACTGGGAAAAAATGGGAATTCAATAAACATGAAAAACGCTGCACTTTAGTAGCAATAAAAAATGAACGGGGCTCAGCGCCTATAGCTCAGTTATGGCGACAGCCACGTGCACTGAGGGTGGTGGGTTCCAGTCAGCCCGAGTCAGCTAAACAACAATGACAACTGTAAAAACAACAACAAAAAATGCACATTAAAGCTCCACTGAATTCTGAATCATAAAGCTATTACACTAGTAAAAATACCAAACATCACACACTATGGGGTATTGGTTAAGTCAATAGAGCAATGGAACTATTCTGTCCTACTGGTAGGTATGTTACTTATAACAAAGCATTAGGGAAAACTGAAATCATCTGTAAAAGTGAATAGAAAAGCTTTCTACTTAACACAAAGAATTGCTTTCAGGATGTCCACAGCAGGACTCCATGCCAAAAGAAAAGAAGTAAACAATCCACCAATGGTCTCTGACTAAATGGTTACATCATCTGTGGCACATTCACCCAGGGAGGAACAAACCTGTGAGATCACAGGTGGGGGGGAGATATGATGAGTGTGACTAAACCAACATGCCGCATTTTATCAAATTTTGCATAATTAACACGAGGCACAAAATAAAATTCAGAAAACTAAGTGCCATGTGAAATGATTTTAATACGAGTAAGGAATAAGAAAATCTAAATGATATATTTTTAAGATGAGTTGAACATTGGGGTGGATTACCCTGAGGGGAAGACAATGAAACAGCAGCAGTAAAGGACACACAGGTAGTTTCAGCAACACTGATCATTTTATAGGTAAAAGGTTAAAAAAATCACAAATAAATTGCATATATGATTGAATAGGCATAAAAATAATGTAAAGTTAACACAGTAAGATTTCTAAAATACTTCTTTCACTGATAAATGTAAACTTGATGTACATTAGATCTCTACACTCATTCACTGTTCACATCTTCCTCTCCTACTTTGTATACTCTGACTAATATAGAGCATGAGGACTATAGACAACCAAACTGAACCAGATTTGGGATTTGTGCTAGCTGAGTATATTTTAGCTGCTCTTTCACAAAATCCAAAACTTGAGTAGGTGATGAATATGTTCATTTGCTTTACTAAAGTAACATTTTTACTACCTATGTGTATCCCGTAACATAATTTTGTGTATCTTAAATATACACAGTTACAGTCATTTTATAAATGTCAATGTAACCAAGCATAGATAATGCTGCATATTACACTGAAATCCATTCTAGAGTTTTCTGGATTGCAATATTCCAATATGGATGCTATTTGAGAAAAACTTATTTTTTTCATAAAATTGAAAAGCAAAATTGTATTTACAGCACATCATATCATTTGTAAATCTCTAAGTAAAGTACTTAAATTGAATATCACATTTGGGGAACATATTGCTTATGCAAAACAACACAATACTTTACCATAACTACAGATTAAGAAACACAAAGTAAGAAGCTTTGCATGTTCTTCAAAGAATGGCAAAAGTGCACATAACTACTAAGGAAAATCACAAAAATATAAGAGAAGTAACTATTTCATAACAACACCTACAATCTGGTTTCCTCATCATCAACATTTCATGCAACAAAATTGTCCACTGACAGTGCCTATAACTAACAATGTCATCTGCAAGTCAACATCCTGAACTGGAAATGCATAACATTGAATCAAGGAACAGAAGTCATCTTAAGACACAATGCATAGTGGGTGGTGCCTGTGGCTCAAGGAGTAGGGTGCTGACCCCATATGCCAGAGGTGGTGGGTTCAAACCCCAGCCCTGGCCAAAAAAAAAAAAAAGACACAATGTATAGTAGAACTGCAGAAAGCTGCTTTGCTGATACAATAATGAGCATCAAAACTTAAACTCCACAATTTTTGCCCTTGCAATTAGTTCTAAGTATTGAACAAATTGCTTTTATGAATGTGAGTGATAGTAACTTTAAAGAAAAAATCTTATTTTCCCCTTTGAAAAGAATAAATCACTGATTTCTAAGTCCCATTTTAATATACACTAAGAAAAATACAGCTGCAAGATAAGAGTAGTTTTATTTTTACTTGTGATAGCATACCTGTGTCTTTCATTCAACATGCAGAATTTCTCTATAAAGTGAATCTTAGTAAAGATTCACTCAAAAGATAAGCAATTCATTTAAGGAAAATCACAAAGCATTGTAGTCTATAAAAGGTGTAAATTTATTTGTTAAAAATAATTGATTAACTTTTTGTAACACAGGGTTTACCATACTTATTTAACCAACAGTGCTCGATAACCTGTTATAGAATACTAGGACATAGAAAATGGCTGGTTTTGTTTATAAAATAGTTTGTGTGTTTTTGAATCATTTCAGATTTACAAAGCATAATACAAAGCATGACACCAGCCCTGAAGCAAAAACAGTGCTTACATTTTCATTTCCATTCACAGATGGAGGAACTAACCCAAACCTGTGTAAGGTCTTTGCTGAATCCACAAGGCAGCTGTGGAAAACAGAATGATACACTCCTGATTCCTAAGACCCTGACAATATATTGCTAACATATACTTTAAATACTTCCCTTAGGTAATTTTTATTATTTTATACTTACACATTTCACTATAATATATTTTAATTCCTATTTAAAAGGTCTAATAAGTCCACCATCACACCTTGCATGACTAAAAGACTAAAAGTCATGTTAGAACTTTTTCATATGAGAACTGAAATAGAATCCCAAGATAAATGAGCTTAAAAAAAAAAAAGATAAGTGATTCCACTATTCAGATGACTTTGTATAAATGAAGAAAAGCATGCCCAAGAAGGCACTGAATTGACTAATGACTCCATCATTAGAATTTGCCATCTATGTGTTGCCTTAGACTGGTAATAAATGTAGTCAGCACGAAGGACATTCTTATTCCATCTATGGATCACTTTTTACGCCAGAGTTTTTCCATAGCATTTTTCATCTCTGAATTTCTCAAGGTATAGATTAAAGGATTCAACATAGGAGTCATAACTGTATAAAATACAGTTATGAATTTATCAATAGGGAAGGTGGACACAGGTCTAACATATATGAAAATACAGGGAACAAAGAAGGAGACGACCACAGTGATGTGGGAGATGCAGGTAGACAGGGCCTTACGCCTCCCTTCCTGACTGTAAGTTTTAAGGGATCTTAGAATGACTCCATAGGAGATGAGGAGAAGGATAAATACAACCATACAGCTAGCTCCACCATTGGCAACCACAGTGAGACCTATAAAGTAAGTGTCTGTGCATGCAAGTTCCAGTAATGGGTACATGTCACAGGCAAAGTGATCCATGACATTGGGCCCACAGAAAGGGAGGCTGTACACAAACACAATTTGAACCCCAGAGTGCACAAAACCTCCAGCCCAGGCCACCACCAACAGAAGGATGCAAACCTGTCTTTTCATGGTGGTCAAATAGTGCAAAGGCTTACAGATAGCCACGTAGCGATCATAGGCCATCACCACCAGAAGAAATACCTCAGCTCCACCAAATAAGTGTTCTATAAAGAGCTGGACCATGCAGGCTGAAAAGGAAATTGTCTTTTTATCACAGAGTAAGTCTACAATCAATTTAGGTGAAGTGGCAGTTGAATAAACAACATCAATGAGTGACAGAGAAGCCAGGAAGAAGTACATTGGGGAGCCCAAGGAGGGGCTCCTGATAATAGTCACCACAATGAGCAGGTTGCCCACCATCGTCACAGCATAGGTGACCAAAAACATCACCAGTAATGCTTTTTGCCCAGCAGGATCTTGAGTGAGTCCCAGGAGGACAAATTCGGTGACATTGTTGCTCTCTCCCATTTACTCTTCTGTGTCAGAGCTGAGAGCTCAAGTGAACAGAACCTGGAATGAAATGGTGAACAGGGCCATAAACACAACCACAGTGTCTTGGAGCACATCTTTCTTATATCTTCAACAGTGGTTTACCCACAATATACATTTGTATGTCCAAGTGAGTCCTCCTCTAAAGCTCACAATATACCTTTCTTCATAATAACATTTCTCCTCTGTTAATTTTCTCTGGGGCCTACATGGGTAAGGTTCTATCTGGAAGTCTTAGGGGATATTATATAGAGAAGAATAAAGAACCCAATAATCACTCATACATTATATAACAATCTTTTAAATATGTTACCACTTTGGCACATTTACAAATAACAAGTACAACGTACTGGTATATGGCACGCTTCTTAGGTGGAGGGACTCAACAACAAGGAAAATACAGGGAACAAGGAAGGAGATGACCACAGTGATGTGGGAGATGCAGGTAGACAGGACCTTACACCTCTTCACATTACCTGATCTATGATCTTAGGTGTCGCAGTGTCCTTTTGGTATAGAACCAAAAGGAATAGAAGAGTGAAGACCAAGAAGGGAGAAAAGCTAGAAAAATAGATAAGAAAAAGGAAATTGGGTAAAAGGAAAGATTGACAAAAAGAAGAGAGGAATGGAGAGAGACAGGAGTAATAGTGGTGTTCAGTGGGGCACTTTGATCGGCACCCACATTCCCAGCCTCTGGAGGACTGGGTTGGGTAGGTCATGAGTTTCTTACCAACCTGAGCAGAAACAAGACCCCAGTTCTACCTAATAGAGAAGAAAAACAAAAACAAAAAAGGAGCATTTCTCCACTAGCATGCTTCCAATAGCCAAAACTAGAAGGACCCCCTATACCAGGGGATCAAAGTACCCTTAGCCAGACCCATTCTGTTGCAGCTCAGCTCTAGTCTCAGAGGGAGGCTCTGTCCCATATATGGAATACAGATTGACAAAGAATAAAACAGATTAGAAAAAATAATCATAATAAAATTATATAAGGAGAATGGAAAATGAAATTATGTGAATTATAAAAAAAAAGTGCGGTATATCTTAGTTCTTATTTGAGAAATTTATGTTGTAAAGATAAGAAAAGTAAAAAAATCTTTACAAAATGAGAGAGATTAGGAGATAAATGAAAAGGAAAGAAAGAATAAAAGCAGTAGGAAAACCACAGTAAAAATGGTGCCCTTGTTATTGAAGAAAGTAAAAATAAAAAAATAAAAATACTATAAATAAAATAAAACAAACAAAAAACCTTAAAGGGTAAAATTGGGGAATTAAAAGAGGATAACAACAGGAGCAGAAAAACTAGCAAAAATGGAGTCCTTACTATTGATGAAGAAAACAATGAAAAACTATCATTACAAAATAAGAAAAAGAAAAAGAAAAAAATCTAAGGGAAAAATGTTGGAAAAAAGTTTTAAGAGGAAAAAATATATATAAATATAGCCATACATGTCCAGGCCAACAGGTAATGTTTGGGTTATGAGCTATTAATCACGATGCTCATACAGCTGTATAAGTTGGAGGCTGGAAGCCTCTGTCTTGCTCTGTAGACCTGGTCCCGTCTTCCTGACTTTTTTGCCCTCAATCCCTCCAGGGTTGGAAACCTGTAGCTTTCATCAGCCTGCTTAATAGAGATACTTCATCCTTTCCAAATCATGTCCCTTGGCCATGCAGGAGCATTTTGCCACTTTTCCATTTCCCAGGAAAGCATGTGTCACTTATATCTCCCCACAGGTGGCCGCTGAGCTTATCAGGTGTGCCAGAATCAGCCTCTCACTAGGACTCTGAGGGCTGATTTTGCAAGGCAGCTCTCCCATAATGACTTCACCGCACCACAGTTGAACAATGACAGCGCTGCTCCTCCCAGAGGCTCAGTCCCAGTCCCTGGGTGCTGTTCAACATCACCTGCTCACTCACTGAAGCTCACCCTAGGTAACTCAACCAAGTGTCCAGGTCCAAAAATAAATAAATAAATAAAACGGCCTGCAGGACAGGCACTCTCTAGCTGAAAACTGCCACACTGTCTGGCCTTGGCTGGCACATAGGTACTCACTTTCTGTGCCTGTTCTCCACTGTTCCCAACCTCTATTTGGGCTCCTGGAGTCTCCTGCTGCCTCCCTATGTCCCGAAACTGATGTTTCTGGGCAAGGCCCACCAGCCGGAGATTGGATTTTCTCTCACCATGAGCAGCTGGAAGAAGTTGTTTCTAGTCCACCATCATGCCCCACAAACTTTTATGTATAAAATTTGGTACTCAAAAATAATACACTATGGGAAAACACAAGGAAAGAACAATAAAAATATCTTTCATTCTTTATTTTGTTCTGTTTTTGGATTTCCTTTTGGTCAGTTTACACTTTCTCAGCAATTTCCTTCATTGGTTTTATCATCCATATTTTAAATTCCCTTTCTGTCATTTCTAACATTTCTTTGAAGTTGGAATCCTCTGCAGGAGCTATGCCATGATCCCTTGGGTGAGGGTTGCTCTGTTTTGATTTTTCATGTTATCAGAAAAACATAAAAACATACCTTCATAATATTCTTTTAAAATAGATTGACTTAAAAAGAGAAATAAACAAATCAACAAAAATATTGAAATATTTTAGCAAACTCTCAGTAAATGCAAGAATATGCACACAAATGATTCATAATGTTATTTAACATTTAAACAACATGATTAACAGTTTTATCCATTGATATAAGAGAATAATGCATATACAACCACTATAAAATACACATTGTTTTCAAGTGCACATGGAACATTTCTCAAAATTAACCATCAGCTGATTCATAATCAGTTCTCAACCAATTCCCAAGATTTATAATCAGAAGGTATGTCTTTGAACATTAAGAATATAAGCTAAGAAATAAAAACCTGTGATTAGCCTGATAATTTTGGTATATTTGAAAATTAAGCAAATAACTTCTAAGCAACTCATTGGTAAAATACAACAGAAGTTAGAAAACATTTTGAGATTAATAATAATGACCATATATCAATATGTAGAACACTCAAGCCAAATCTTATGGATATTTATAAGAATTTTTTTAAAAAAATAAAAGACACTGAAAAACCAATACACCATATGTCTGTTCAAGAAGTCTTTCACAGAAACAAAACAGAACTTCTAAAAAGGAAAACTTTATTGAAGGAACTACAGAAACAGTAGAAATTCTTAAGAGCAGAAGGATCTCAGAACTTAAAGATAAACCTTGTGTTATATAAGACAGTCAAAGCAAAGAACACAGGAATAAAAAGTATGAACAAAACCTACAAGAAAAATGGGATTGTGTTAAAGATACCAAACATAACAATCATAGGCACTCTGAAAGGCAAAGAAGGAAATACTCCAGGGTTAGGTAGTTTCTTTGAGAGATTTTATTGAGAAAACTTTCTTGACATTTCTAGAAATTTAGATATCCAAGTTTAAGAAGCACAAAAGACACCTGGGAGATTCATTGTGAAGAAGCAAAAACCACAACACACAATCTTTAGTGGCCTGAGTAAACATGAAAGAAGCCATCTAATAAACAGTAAGACAAAAACAGCAGGAAAACAGATCAAACAGATCAGACTGACTGCAGACTTCTCAACAAAAAACCCTGCAAGCCAGTAGAGATGGGAAACCCATCTTCAACTTTTAAAACTGAATAACGGCCAGCCTAGAATCTTGTATCCTGCAAAAGTAAGTTTCCATATGAAGGAAAAATAAAGATGGTTGCAGACAAGAAAATGTTGATGGAATTGGTGAAGACCAGACTTAACATGCAGGAAGTACTGAGACCTTCAAACAAAAAATGAACAAAAGACAATGAACCTAAACATAACTACAGAACAAATGGGCCTAAGAGTTATTTACAGACCATTCTACTCAAAAATAATTGAATAAACCTTCCTCTCATCACCACATGAAACATTCTTAAGATTGATCTTATACTGTCTCAATAAATGTTTTTAAAATAGCAATTATAATACCCAACTATAAAGAGAACTACAGACCAATTTCGCTGATGAATATAAAGGCAAAAATACTTAACAAAATCTTAGCCAGTAGATTTTTAAAAATTATACACCAGAATCAAGTAGGCTCCATCCGAGGGATGCAAGACTGCTTTAACATATGCAAATCTAGGGTGGAGACTGTGGCTTAGTAAGTAGGGTGCCAGCCCCATATACCGAGGGTGGCAGATTCAAACCCAGCCCTGGCCAAACTGCAACAAAAAATAGCTGGGCATTGTGACAGGCACCTGTAGTCCCAGCTACTCAGGAGACTGAGGCTAGAGAATCACCTAAGCCCAGGAGTTGGAGGTTGCTGTGAGCTGCGATGCTATGGTACTCTACCAAGGGCAATAAAGTGAGACTCTGTCTCAAAAAAAATAAAATATATATATATATGCAAACCTATTAATGTAATTCACTATATCAATAGAAGCAAAATCAAAGACCGTATGATCCTCTCAATAGATGCAGAAACAACATTTGATAAGATTCAGCATCCTTTTTGAACCAAGAACACTTTAGAATAGAGACATAAATGGCACATTTCTTAAGCTGATTGAAGCCATCTATGACAAACCCACAACTAATATCATACTGAATGGAGTAAAACTGGAAGCTTTTTCACTGAGAACTGGAACCAGACAAGAATGTCCACTATTGCCACTACTATTCAACATAGTAATGGAAGGTCCAGCCATGCGATCAGATAAGAGAAAGCTATTAAGTGAATCCCAATGTGGGCAGAGGAAGTCAAACTCTTGCTCTTTTCCAATCATATGATGTTATACTTGGAAAACTTCAGACACTCAACTGTAAGACTACTGGAAATGTGCAAGAAACAGCAATGTCTCAGGATATAAAATCAATGTCCACAAATCAGTGCCCTTTCCATATACCAATAGCAGCCAAGTTGAAAAGCAAATCAAGGACATAATACCCTTCATGGTAGCTTCAAAGAAAATGAAATTCTTAAGAATATACCTAACAAAAGAGGTGAAGGATATTTCAAAGAGAATTATGGAACCCTAAGAAAAAATATTGCGGAAGACATTAACAAGTGTAAAAACATGCTATACTCTTTTCTGGGAAGATTAAACATTGCTAAAATGTCTATTCTACCCAAAGAAATCTACTGATTAAATAAATACCCATTAAAATACCAACATCATACTTGGAAAAACTGGAAAAAATAGGATTTCATTTTGTATGGAACCAGAAAAAAACCCATGCAGCCAAGGCTACTACCCTTAGTAATAAAAGCAAAACCTGAGGTATCACCCTATAAGACTTCAGGCAATATTTACTCCTGAGGTCCCACCCTGGGGGCAGGGTCCATTAAGACTTGTGGATCTGGACACAACCAAATGAAGCAATGTAAAGTTAGAAACTGGAAATGACAAGAAAGAAAGAGGGGGAATTCTGGGAAGATGGCCAACTGGTAGCAGCACTTGTCAGAAGCTCCTGAGCAAAGGAAGAAAAACTAGATGGAATCAATCTATGAAGCCAAAGACAAGGAGCTGAGCCGTCTTTGAAAGAAGTTTGGCAAGCTGTAAATCCAAGGAAGAGCATTTAAGAACACAAAATACAGGTACAAAGCGGGCCCCAGTGGGCGGCAGGTGGCCGCAGAGGAGCCCTCAGCTCTGGGAAGGCACAGAACTACTTGCTAGAGCCATATGTACCCCATGGGTGGCACTGGAGGAGTCCCCCACTCTGGGCAGGCCCAGAACAGCTTGCTAGTGCCGCGGGCATCTGGCAGACAATGGTGGAGGAGTCCTCCATTCCGGGCAGGCCCAAAACTGCTTGCAAGAGATATGCACACCCCAAGGGGGCCAGTCGAGGAGTTCCCCACTTCAGACACCCATGTTGGGCGGGCCCAAAACTGCTTTCTAGAGCCACATGCAACCCACAGGGTCATGGCAGGGGAATCTACCACTCTAGGCAGGTCCAGAACTGGTGGCTAGAGCCACATGCATCCCGTGGGCAGTGGTGGAGGAGTTCCCTGTTCTGAGATCCCACGCCAGGAGGGCCCAGATGGGCTTGCTAGTGCAGTGTGTGCTCCATGGGCAGTGGCAGAGGAGTTCCTAGCTCCAGACACAAGTATTGGGCAGACCCGGAACTGCTTGCTAGAGCCACACACAACCCATGGGGCCACTGTGGAGGAGTTTACTGCTCCGGGCAGGCCCAGAACTGTTTGCTAGAGCCACGGACGACCCACAGGTGGTGGTAGAGGAGTTCCCCACTACGTGCTCCAGCCCTGGGAGTGCCCAGATAGGCTTGCTAGTGCCACACATGTCCAGTGGGTGGTGGCAGAGGAGTCCTTCACTACCCATTCTCCTGCACCACTGGTTGCCCCAGCGGGACTGATCGAACCACTGTTGTTCCTCTGCTCCCCAGTTACCCCCGGTCACCCCAGTGGGGTGAACTAGGACTGATCTAGTCACACACATGCCCTGTGCCACCGCTGCCATTTCCCCACCCCACCCCCGCTTGCTCTGGTGGGGCTGAACTAGGACTGATCTAGCCACTGAAGTTCCCCTGTCCCCTAGTTTCCCCAGCAGGGCCGAACTAGGACTGACCTGACTGCACACATCCCCCGCACAGCTGCTGCTGTTCCCCTGACTCCCAGTTGCCCCAGCGGGGCTGATCAAGGACTGTTCTGGCCGTTGCCATTCCCCCTCCCCCAGTCGCCCCAGTGGGGCCAAAGAAGGACTGATCCAGCCCCCACAGTTCCCCTGCCCCCCAGTCACCCTTGTGGGGCCAAACTAGGACTGATCCAGCCACTGCCATTCTCCTCCCCCCCAGCTGCCCCATCCAGCCAAATGCTGTTCCCCTGCTCCAGGAGGGCTGAAGTAGGACTGATTCGGCCACACTTATGCTCTAAGCTGCTGTCATTCCCCTGGCTCCTGGTAACCCTGGTGGGGATGAACTAGGACTCATCAGGCTGTTCGAGCACCCCGCACCATCACTGCAGGTCCCCTGCCCCCCAGTCACAGGTAGAGCCGAACTAGGACTGATCCAGCCACTTCCAGTCTCCTGTCCCCTGGTCACCCTGGCAGACTGAATGAGCTCTAATCCAGCTAGGCATGCTCCTGTGCAGCTGCTGCCATTCTGCTGTGCCCCAGTGGCCCCAGTGCCTGAGAACTGGGAGAAGATGACAGACACACCCTGTCTCTCTGAGTTACCAGAAGAAGCCACTGATTGAATGGTCTGATAAGGTCTCCAAACAGAGTAAACTCAACATGGGGCCGAATCAGCAGAAAAACTCTGACAACTTGAATAACCAGAGCAGATCAACTCCCCCAAGGAAAAATGGGGCAGATGCAATAGAAGACCCCATCCATAAACAGATGGCTGAGATGTCAGAAATTGAGTTCAGAATTTGGGTAGTAAATAAGATTAACAGAATGGAAGAAAGAAGGAATTCGAATTTCAAGAAATGATTCAAAAGATATCACAAGAAATTATTCAAAAGATGTCTCAAGAATTCAATGATTTCAAAGAAAAAATGACCAAAGATTTTGAAACAGTGACACAACAGGTTGCAAAGATCTGACATATATGGTGGAATCCCTCTGTAACAGAGTGGCACAGGCAGAAGAAAGGATCTCTGACATTGAAGACAAAGCTTGTGAACCAGCCTAAGAGCACAAAGATCAAAAAGAAATGGAGAGCAAAAATGGATCTTTCTCTCAGAGAGCTCTGGGATAATTCAAAGAAAACTAATATTCACCTTATAAGAATCCCTGAAGGCGATGAAGTTGCTTCGCAAAACACAGAGGCTCTTCTTCATGAAATTATGAAAGAAAACTTTCCAGACATGCCAAGAGATTCTGAAATTCAGATAGCAGATAGCTTCAGAACCCCAGCATGACTCAACCCAAACATGACATCCCCCAGACACATCATAATTAACTTCACCAAAGTTAAGATGAAAGAGAAAATTCTGAAAGCAGTTAGACGTAAGAAAACCAAAACCTACAAGGGGAAGAGTATTAGGATGACTGCAGATCTCTCAGCTGAAACCTTTCAGGCTAGAAGAGGATGGTCATCGACTTTTAATCTCCTAAAACAAAATAACTTTCAACCCAGGATCCTGTATCCAGCTAAACTGAG
>CAUYQV010151977.1:0-35975 GCA_963574575.1 Galagoides demidoff
GCATATGCTCGGGCCGCAGGATTTGACAGTCAAGCTGCTCAATCTGCGATCCTGTTACAAGGGAAGCCTAGGCTTTTATATTATTCATTTACAAAGCATCTTGGGTTGCAACAAAATGCTAGGGGAGATCATGGGGGAAAGAGCCTGCATGGGGCTACTGGTTGCCTATTTTGGGGTCTAGGGATCCTGATAGGTTGAAGCCTCTTGGGGTTAAGGACTTTCTAAGAAGGGTTGTGTGTCTACTCCTGATAGGGGGTCCCCACCTAGGCTGGCTGTCCTTTCCCTGGGTGGTGCTGCTTGTGGTTTTTCCTAGAATTGGGCCTGGGGCCCAGAATAGAACCTGAATAGAGCCCACCACAAAATGAAGTCACTGCTGCCTCTTCAGTTGGAGAGGAGTAGTAGGGGCTGAGGAAAGGTATTAGGAGAAGCTGGTATTACCAGAGCCAGGAGAATCTGAGAGGGTTCACGGGACGAACACAGGGAAGGAATGTTTTGGAGTATAAGAAATGTCTGGATATAAGGGATCTTTGACCATTTGCCTAATTTTTGACAGTAATTATTGATATCAGTGAGAATTGAGAGATGGAAGGTGCCACATTGAGGGCACTGCAAGCCACTGTCAAGTTTTTACATAGGCCAAGCAGTATGCCAGAAAAAAACGAGGTGAGGATAGAGCTTTAGAGGCTTGAGATTAGTCAAAAGGCAATTTTGAGGTGAAGAAGGGAGAATGTGTGACTCTGGAGGCAAAGGCAGCTTAGAGGTGAATAAGGGAAAATTTGTGACTGAGCAGTGCCCATATTGAAAACTGGAGGTAGGAAAAGAAATGAGATTAAAAGGAGAATGTAGGAAAGGGAAGAAAAAAGTCAGACCTGTGGGTAAAAATGGTGATCCAGGCCTCCAGAAAAGTCTGGGACAGGTGAGCTTGCTTCATGGAACTACTGAAAATGGTCTAGCCCACAGTAGGGCAATGGACAAGCCTGGCTCATCAAGGCTGCATCAGGAGATTACCAGGACTTTCTGTGTGTGACTTTGGTCAAAAGAAGGCCTGCTCTCTACACATGACCTTAACCAGCCAGAGGGGTCTAGGCCCACAGTAGGGCACTAGATGGTTGAGGCTGGGGAACCCACTGGAGACCAGGCCTACAAGAGGGTGTCCTCAAACATGAGGCACTGGGCAGGCAGGTGAGCCTGGCTCACTGGGGTGGCTGGGGCTGAGATTAGGGAAGCAAGGTCTCCATGCATGAAACCGACCAGAAAAAAACAAATGGAGGCTTGGCTCCTGTAGCTCAGTGCCTAGGGTGCTGGCCATATACATCAGGGCTGACGGGTTCAAACCCAGCCCAGGCCTGCCAAACAACAATAACAACTGCAACAAAAATTTGCTGGGTGGTGTTGTGGGTACTTATAGTCCCCACAGCTACTTGAGAGGCTGAGGCAAGAGAATCGCTTAAGCATGAGGGTTTGAAGTTGCTGTGAACTATAACTAGGCACTCTACCTAAAGCAACATAGTGAGACTCTGTCTCCAAAAAATATAAAAGGAGAAGAAAGAGGAAAGTCTGGAACTAGAATCAAGGAGAGGTCCCTACACATGAAACCAGTTGGAAGAAAAATGAAGAGAAGGAAGTAAGAGACTCAGAGATGGAGGGAGAGAGAAAGAGGAAGTTAAGAGTAAAGGATGGGAAGAGGAGTTTTAAAAATGTTTAGAAAAGATTGTTCTAGATGAAAAGGCTCATCATTAGATGGATGAAGTTTAGATAGGGTCAGAAAGTTTTCCCATTTTATTTTGTCTTGCCGGAAGAAGGGTCTGTTTAGCTGGGTTCAATGGAGTATACTTTGGCTTCCCAAAGGTGCTTCTCCCCATCCTGGGTTCAGCACCAAATGAAAGATTATGGAGCCAAAGATGAAAGATTATTCCGAGGTGCAAGATGATAGGAAAACGAAGGCCTAGTTTGTGCAATGAAAATGGCTTTATTCCACCTGGGTGCAGGTGGGGTAAGATTTCCAACCTGGCGGGGAAGAAATCCACCCACCAAACAATATTGTGAGGAGACAGTCTTCTTGCCTCTGGGCAATAGCAGCCTATTAAATACTGTGTCTATTCTTAATCCTGCCACCCTGCTACCAGACAAAAGAATGAGCCTTTGCAGTAGAGGCTCTGGAGGCTAAGATTAGCTGATGCCAGAGCCAAATTGAGAACTTTTCACTGATGGGAACAGCTTTCTGGACAAGAAGGGCTGGTCATGTGGTGATCGGGGCAGAGGCACTGACTCCTGGAACTTTAGCCCAGAAAGTTGAGCTGATTGCTTTAATCAGAACTCTTCAGTTATCCAGAGGTAAAAAGGTAACTAAATATGTTTTTATGATTGTGCATGCTCATGGTGCCATTTGGAAGGATTGGAGTCTCCTGACAGCAGGAATATTAAGTATGCGATTGAAATAATGGCCCTGATACAGGCCAGGGCTGAACCTCAGTGGGTGGCCAGTAAGCACTATACTGGTCACCAAAAAGGGGAGACACTTATGTTGCAAAAAGAAAAAAGGCTTCTGGAGGTGATCTGTTTCCTTGGGGGCTTGATACCCCAGTTAGATTTAGAACCCCTTTGAAACTAAAGATTGGGGCTCTGGCATTTGAGATGGCATAGCTAAATAGAAACAGAATTCTCATGGACTTGTTCTCCTACCTGAAGAACACCTGGTTGAACACCTGGTTCAACCTCCTGTGAGGCTTCTACATGAATGCACACATTAGGGGGTGTGATGCCTTAATGGATTTTGCTGGACCTCATTTGGGAGAATCCTGTTTGCAATAAACTCTTTATGTTCTTGGGGTGGTCCAAGGACAGGCAACCAGCTGCACAGGGAGCCCAAACTGACCAGCAGTTTCACTTGGATACCTAGACTTGTATTGATAGATACATTTTCAGGCTGTGTAGAGGCCTGTCCTACCCAAATGGAGAGAACATCTGAGGTTACCAGAATCCTTTGGAAGGAACTCACTCTGAGATTAGCTCCTGCCAGGAGCTGGTGGCCTGGGATAGGGACTTTGCTGCGTTCCTGTGCGTGCACATTGGCAAAGAACAAGAACAAGCCTTGGAGGACAATGGTATGATGGACATCAGTAGTCCAGGGAAAGAGGCCAAGCAAGCAGCACAGCTGAGCTGCAGAAGAGACTTGAAAGCTGCCACAAAGTCCTGGGGATTTTGCAAGTATCACCCTGGGTGACTACTTCAGGTTGGTGTCCATTAGTGTGTGTGTGTGGTTGGGGGGTTGTCTTTTCCTCCCGCCATCTGTCCTTGGATGTGGTGCATAATGTCCTGGGGTTGTCTATGAGCTTCTTTGAGTGGATCCCCAGTGGAACCTGATGAATTACTTCTTCAAGGAGCTGGACTTGGTAAACTCAATGATCATGAAGGCCATCAAGATGTTTATAGACTCGTGTCCTCTATACAGAGTGATAATGGCTCCTCCTTTGTAGAGGAGGTAACGCAAAAAGTAAGCAAAGTCATACATTTAAAAGGAAATTACACACATCTTGGAATTGACACTGAAAACCCATGTTGAGTGGGATAGGGAGTTGCTGCTTGCCCTCTTCTGGATAAAGGTTGCTCCTAAAAGCTGGTTTAAGTTAGTCCCCTAAGAAATAGTTTATGAGAGACCCTTCCAACACCTTGAGGTAAGTATGGTAATATAACCATAAGTAAAGAAAGCAGAATAAAGCAATAAAACATATGAGTTGGTGAGGTACTAACCATTTTGTATGAGTTTGCCTCTTTCAGGTCCCTGCCCTAGTTGGAAGCAGAGAAGTGGAAGGGACCCTGTGAAGTGCCTCTAATAACTTATATCTCATTGAAATTTTCAGAAGTGAAACCTTGGGTCCATCATACCAAAGTAAAGAGGTATCCTATGGAGAAGAGGATCCAAAAACCCCAGTAGAAGGGCCAACCTTTAGGTGATCTAAAGTATCTATTTAAGAAAAAGGAGAAAAATGAGAATGTTGATGTTTTCACTAATCTTTCTTTGGTTATTCACTCTGTCTATAGGATGGACAAACAACTCCTTGGTGAAGATTTCCCCAGGCTATCACCTCTTCTGTTTGTCTATCTTGCTGCTGGGTTTGTCATCCTAGACCTTGTTTAGTGCAAGTATTCCTATATATGATTTCCAAATTCACAGATGATCCAGTCTCCTGGATCACCTACTGGGCATGACTAATACCTCCATACGCGGAGGCCCCATGTTTCTTCATAACCCAGCCCTGTATCAGACATTAAATATAAGGTGATAGCAAGGACTTACAGTCCCATTAATGTCTTATATACTCCATGGAGCCTTATGTAATGCCCCATGGTCTTATATTCCACATGAACCTCTTTTATCAGGTATCCTGGTAATCTGTTGCATTCTTTATTTTTGTAAATCTATTGCTGAAGCTTTGCAATGACATAAATAAATATAAACTTTCCATTTAAAACATCACCCCAATTTGGCAGGAAGTAGTTGGATGACTATGTCTCCTCCTCCCACAGATATGGAAGGGTAAAACTGATAGGGGGGAGCATGTAACAAAGAAAATGGCCTGAAAAAAAAAAAGGAAAAACGTCTTATGAGCTATCTCTTTAAAACTTCCTCCACTTTTTTTTGGAATTGAAGCCTACATCCCTGCCTCAGGGCAGTGGTCACAAGGGGCAGAGGCGTGTCCTTTGTTCTTTATACCACAGGAAATAGCTCAACAGAACTGTCTGGGTGGAAGTCACGGGACTGATTTCCCCAGAAATGGAATAGAACAGAATTGTCAATTTTATTTTTATTTATTTATTTATTTATTTTTTGAGATGGACAGCAAATAGCCTAAAGCTGAATGCTTCTCCCCTTAAAAGTTCTGTATTTCTGCTCATAGTTAGAAAAATTGGCACTTTAAGATGAGAGCCTGACATTTCTTCATTTGACAGCAAATTAATAAATCTCCTTTTTCTTCTCCTCAAACCACTTGTCCTCATTCTTCTAACATAGACTTGGGGACAAGTGCTAAACTTTTGGTAACACACTTACTTGTGTTATAAGCTTTACAGTTTAGCTGCACTGGAAAAGTACTTGTTTATTTCTTGGACTCTGTTATATGCCCAACCCCCTTCTGAAGACAGTACTTTTATCCATAAGAGGGAACAGCCATTAGGTGACAATGTTCTCTACCCTGGAACTCTACAAGGTGATGGTACTTTGAATCCAAGGAAGGCACTTGACTCCAGGGCATCATCCATGGAATGATTAGCCAGGTGACCATGAAGCAGACACCATGTCCTACCTGGAGTTGTTTCCTAAAGCTTTGTAGAAATACAAACAGTAGAGTCACCTATGTGACTCAAATGGGAACAGGTTTTGAAAAGTTTCTACATCAGTGTATAAATATTTGCTCTTGTATGTCTAAGAGTCTTTATCTAAGAAGTCTGATAAGAGAGACATGCCTCCTAAGTTTTATCATGTGTCATTATGTGATCAAATAGGAATAGCTGGGCTAGGCATGGTGGCTCAAGCTTGTAATACTAGCACTTTGGGAGGCTAAGGCAGCAGAATTACTTGAGGCCAGAAAGTTGAGACCAGCCTGAGCAATATGGCAAGACCTTATCTCTACAAAAAATAGGCCAGGCTCAGTGGCTTACACCTGTAATCCTAGCACTCTGGGAGGCTGAGGCAGGTGAATTGTCTGAGCTTACGGGTTTGAGACCATCCAGAGCAAGAGTTAGACCCTGTCCCTAAAAGTAGCTGAGTGTTGTAGCTGGTGCCTATAGTCCCAGCTACTCGGGAGACTGGGGCAAGAGAATTGCTTGAGCCCAGGAGTTTGAGGTTGCTGTGAGCTGTGTATTGTGAATGCTCACGAAGCCCAGGAGAGAAGCCTGGAAGTCAGGGACTGTGAATGTGGACTGTGAATGTAATCTCTGTCCACTTTCCTAGCCTAGCAAAAAGATTATAAAATCTAAGACCAAAAGGAAATCATAGCTTTAAAGACTTAGTGGCTACAGTACTAAAGGAATTTCTTGGTTACAACACTGCCACCTATCGGACACAGACATCAAGTGCACCTTTTCTTAAAGGTAGTCCTTTTTTGTCCCATTACTAAGATATTGACTCAAGAATATCTCACTCAGAAAGGCTTTGTGACTCTGCAGGCTCATGTGCCCATTCGGGATGGATCAGCTCTGACTTGATAATTTATAAGGAAAAGACCTAACATACTGCACTTGTCAATTGGAAATTGTATATTCAAGGATAGAATTGGCCTGTCCCCCCTAGCGTCTTGGTTTACATGAAAAAGTGGCAGCTATCATTTTAAGAAAGCTATTTGCATTATACTGCTTGAAGTAAGGCCATTGGATCACTGGGGACCTCAATTCACAGAAGTTCTTCCTTTTTTTTTTTGAGACAGAGCCTCAAGCTGTTGCCCTGGGTAGAGTGCCACGGCATCACAGCTCAACAAGTAGACATTGTACATTTCTAACTTATTAAACTTCTATATTGTTAGAATGCAATTAAATGTGATCCTGGCATCAAAATATAATTTTTCCAAAAACAATTATGATGCTTGAAGAAATATCTACAGTGATGGAGAATTTTTAGATGAACCAAGCTAAGAATAGGGTGCCATACATCTCTCTGAGAATATACTTGTTTAAGTTTGCTGTGTGCAGGGTCTCAGGTTTAATTAAGAGATCATCAGGAGAAAGGTCCATGCATAGCCCTCCATGTCCTCCTATCATCTGGGTATTTGTGTGACATAGGATGGGGTTCCATGTTTATTTCTGAAGTAAATTTCCCCATGTTCCCATCTGGCTAAGAGCTGCTCTTACCTCTGTATATATAGCCAGGCCTAAAACACCACAAAACCAGGCCTTTACACACATACACTCTGAACTGAATGACCAGAGTAAAGAAGATTGTTTGCCAGTCATTCTCATCCAGGGAACTGGATGCCTAGATGGAAAATGGGAAAAAGAAATTGGATTACAGTAGAACCTCTGTAAGTTGACCACTCAAGGGATGTAACAAACTGGTCAACATATGGAGGTGAGGAACTAGACCTACAGTACTGATATGTACATGTGGTGTATGTCCGGTCTGTGAAAATTAGGTCAACTTAAGGAGGTGGTCAACTGTGGGGGCACTATTATATTTAGTCTGAAGCTCTGAAAATAGAGACTTTTTTATTATGCCTACAATTTGGATTATAATATAGTATGATGAATAAGAATAAATCTTTAAGACAGGGACAGACAGTGTCTAGAACATATTATGTAGGTCAAGAGATCTCCATCTTCATTATAGTCAAAAGGAGAAGAAATGCCCTGAATGTCAACCAGAGAGGCTTAGGACAGACCTAGGGAGTTTCTAGGGAATCTGTTCTCTCAGTTGACAAAGGGGTAAAAACCCTCTCTTTGAGGCTCTGAGTCTTTATATCCCTTTGAAGGTAGAAGGTGGGCAGTGTCACTGATAGCTTCTCTCCTCTTCTGAGTTACACTGAAGTTCCCAATAAAGAAGTCCAAAAAGATATCCTGAGAAGTATATTCAATGTCAACTGAGGCCCATTTCTGGCCTTGACCCTATGCAGCTGCTCCTCCTGCTGAACCGGTCCCTGGCTCCCACTCTTTGGTTTAGAAGATGACGTAAACCTTAACTGGGCTGCTTCTCTTTCATTCTTGAGAGCATGGGGATTTTCACTGCCATTGGTGTCATCCACGTCTGAAGCCAGCCTAGGTTGTGAAGCTGCCTCTCCTCTGCGCCCTTCCCTCCAGCTTTGCCCTTAGAGTCTCCCTCTAGTCTCAACGTTTCCACCCTTTTCAACTTTCTTTACACCAAATTTCAGAATCTCAGAGAACAGTGGGATTAAGTTTGAATGCAAGCAAAAACAATTATGCTTTCTGTTCTGCACCATCTGTAAATCAAATTACAGAGGGCCTGCCTCCCTGCTTAGAAGTAGGGGCCTAGGGAAAATACAAGAAGAAAGAAATATTAATATCTCAGCCAAATAGCCTGCTTCACATACATCTTGTAGTTTTCTTACTGGAAAATTTCTGAGCAGTGTCTCCATGCTTTTTCCACCCCAGGAACCAAAAAAATAGGGAGAATATAAAGTTATCCTAACTGTATGGGTATAATATCACATTTACCTTGAACCTCAGTGTTAGATCCAGTTGCGGAGACTTACAAAGGCAATTTCTGCAAAGGTAAAGGAGTCCATGGGCTGGGCTTCTCAGCTGCTCTTTCCAGACCTAATGGAAAGGAGGGCCTTGAAGAGAGAGAGAGAGAGAGGATAGTCGGCATAATAAGTATTTCTTAGTCTCAAAGAAATGTGGTTGGAGAAATCTCATTGTGTGGTAAACTCTCTGTGAGCCACCTTTTCTATTCATTGCCAAAAAGTTTTATTGTTGTACAGATTTTTATTAGTCAGGAACAAGATAATTCTATAAAAATATGGAGTATTTCTACTAGAATCATTTAAAAAACAAATACCCTTAAACTGTGGTTTTTGCTCTCACTACTATGTATGATCATGAATTCACAAACACTCCTGTTATCCCTGAAGTATAGGTCTACAAACTTTAACATAAACTAAGATTCCCTGTATTAGCATTCTCTAGTAATCTGAAAGTCTATTAGGTCAAAGGACAAAAGCACGTGAAGGGCCACTAATAACACCCAAGCCAGAGTATTGCCAAATTATTGTCTCTAGGATATCCAGGTCACTATACTTTGTAACACACAGAGACACACGTATGCTGCAATAAAATGTAAGCCATGTAGTGAAATAGGCCAGGGATTAAGAACTACATAAAAAAAAGAAAAGGAGAAAAAAAAAAAAAAAGGAAAGAAGGAGGAAGGGAGGAAGAATAGAAGGAGACACAAATAAAGGCTCCAGAAGATGGCAGACACTTTCTTCCTGCACTAATGCTGGGCTGGGATATGGCCGTGCAAGAAGGCAGATGAATGTTCACGTCTACTGAATCCACTGGACTGGAGGCTCCCTGGGTCTTGGGTGTGTCTTTGCATCCCCAGTACTTTGTGTTGCCTGGAATCTGTGCTCAGTAATTGATCGGTCAATGAATGAAGGGTCATGTGATACACTAGTATGCTTGAGTTTGCTAAAAGTTATTAAATGCGTGAATTAGAATTATACTACCTTCTGTTCTATATCTCAATGATCATCTGTGTGGGTTTCCTGTTTGAACTCTAGTTATCCTCTGGAACTAACCTGACACCATGACTAGATCCTAGAGATCCAGTCTCCTACTGGTGCTCTTCGGTGGGGTCGGGGGCCTGTTTCCCGTGACCTCCAGCTGCTGACGAGGCCCTTCTCTCAATGGACCATTCACTGAAACATTACCATGGCTCCCACGTGACTTACAGCATCAGCCAGTGCTTGAAACCCCTCTGAGGCACCTACTGCCCTACTGGGTTGGTTCTTCTAAAATTCTAATATCATTTCAAATGAACTGGACATTTTTCTTTGGTCTATTGGCTGCCCTCCTTCAGTCAATCCTGCCAAGAACAGGCTGCTGCTTTCACTCAGTGGCCTATCTCAGGGGTTTCTGTGTGACCAAAAGTCAAGTACGAACCTGCAGAGGCAGTGTGGAAAATGCATTTGTACCTCTGGTATCCTAATGAATCCTCTGGAAACTGGTGGTGTGATGGAATGTTTGATTCTAATCCATACTGATGTACAGCCACTGTAGTTAAGAAGGCTTTACAAAGGACAATCTGAAAAGTCACTAGGACCATCCAGGAGAGTTAAAATGGAACCATCTCTCATTTGGTTTACACTTCTTTTCCTCTCCTGAAGATCAATATTGCAGGACTCCTAATCCCACAAGGGCCTGTAAAGGGGAGAAAGAAGTCAAGTAAGTTTATTGATTCAATTTAATCCAGTGGTTTTCAACCTTCCTAATGCCACGATGTATTTTCATTGTTACAAAGAGGTCATGACCCAAAGGTTCAGAACCCCTGTTTTAGTCAACTCAGAGGCTTTAAAAAGAATAATCAAAATAGTTATTAAAACTATTCATAAGAGGCTTGAGGCCTGTAGCTGAGCAGCTAGGGCACCAGCCACATCCACCGGAGCTGGCAGGTTCGAACCCAGCCCAGGCCTGCCAAACAATGACCAAAAAACCCAAAAACAAACAAACAAAAAAAATAGCTGGGCATTGTGGTGGGCACCTGCAGTCCCAGATACTTGGGAGGCTGAGTTAGAGGTTGCTGTGAGCTGTGACGCCACAGCACTGTACTGAGGGCGACACAGTGAGACTCTGTCTCAAAAGCAAACAAACAAACAAACAAACTATTCATAAGAGGTAAAAATAAATAAAGCCATCTCTTGTTTTTGTTTCATTTTTCTAATAGTAACTCTTAGAAGATTAGAAGGGTTTCTAATCTTGTATCTTAGAGGACCAGTTTTATAGCAACACTCATCACACTGGATGCTCTATTGAGGAGAAAGTGTGGTTGCTCCACAGGATTTATTCAAAGAAGCCTAGGAAACCTTCTTATGGAGTTGGCTCTTAGATATTTATAATTCATGTTAGAACACAAAAAGCTCTGTAATGTGTTCCATTTAAATTTACTTTATTCTTTATGCTCAAGTGTTTTTTCCATAACTCCTGATAGGAAATATTCTGTTATTCTAAAATAATATTATCTTATTCTAAGAGAAACATTTTATGATCTCCTTTGGGAACTGGGATTCTTTTCCTTCTCATGTTTGCTAGTCATTGTCAATGTAATCTTGGTGTCACACCAGGTAGTGAAGCTGAACATTACACACAGTTCTGGATAGAATTTGTGATCCCAGCAGGTCCCAAGACTTTTCCCAGAAAGAAGCTTTCAGTTGCTGATTGAAAGGTGAAACCATTTACCTTCACCGTGCAAAGACCCACAAAAATAACACAAAGAAAATTCTTTTCTAGCTCCCATTCCATAGGATAAACACAAAAGCTTGTTCCTTCTCTTCTGCTGATAATAAAGGCCTCTATGCTTCTTCTGAGAGGGGGATCATCAGAATGAGGGGAAGAGTTTGAATTGAGTCCTCCCATCATGATCATGGCCTGGTAGGTCTGTCCACACAGAGAGCTCTCTGTCCTCTCTGGGTGTTTGGCCAATGATTGAAGCCTGCCCAACCATACAACAGCTCATTCTAGGGATGGGTTAATTGAACCCCATCAATCTTCACGGACTGTACACATGTCCCTGGTTAATAGCCAAGACTCCTTTTTCAGTTTTCTGCTCTTGAAAACTCTAGAACTGCTCCTGTCCCACTCTAGCTCTTCCTGTCTACAGCAATGGCTTTAATCTCCTCCTGAGGCAGGGTGAGGCATGTGGCTCTCATGCTAAAGGCCTGCAAGCAGATTGGGAGGTCCTAGAGAAGACTTTCTTGTGATCCATGCTCTCTTAGCCGTGTACCATATTAAGATCCTGCCCATGTGGTAAACACCTACTCACAATTAAAGCCTCGATTTAAGTATCAACTACTACTCCACGGGGCCTACCTTGGAACAATTCCTATCTCTTCCTTTATGGTCCTTGGACTTTTGAAACTTTTATTTCTAGTTTGGGTCCCCACATTGACTCTATCAGTGCCTTGAAGAAAGAGACCACATCTTATTTATCTATTTATATTGTACATTGCAATTGCTGAATAAATAATTCTCAAATACATTAAATGAACATCCATCATAAGCAAGGTCTACCAGGTAAAAGGAAGCATAAAGCAACATTCCTTTTATTAGTTTGGTTTTTTTGGCTTGGCAGGGAGATGTGATATAGTGATAGTAAGAGACAACTGAGAATGCTAGACTGTAAAAGCACAAAGTCAGCAGTGCAGAAGGAGGTTCTGTGAGGACTGGGTCACCCAGGGCTGAAATGTTTGGGTAAATCTTCTGTGTGGTCAGGGGTGGCTAGGGGAAGTTTGGAGGTAGATAGGACTTGTGCTGATGGTAAAAGGCAGGCCTGGCAGCGGGAGTGGCAAAGGTGATTCAAAAGGAAGATTTGAACATAAATACACTAATTTGGCTATAGCAGTAAATTTAGCACTGATGTAATAATGTTATCAAATTTACTATTTGGGCTCACAGTTGTCGGTTGACCCACTAATATCCTTTGTAGTATATTTTGTCCCTCCAGCACAGATTCCAGGCTAAGTCAGGTGTTGTATTTAAGTGCCATGTCTCTTTAGCTGCCTTTAGCCTAAAATATTTCCATGGCTTTTCCTTGTCTTTTTTGGTCTTGGAAATTTTTAAGAAAATGAAGAAGAAGAGCCTTCTTTCCCTTTTCTCTTGAACGGATTTTAATTCTTGAAATAGCTTTACGTTCATAGAAAAATTGAGAAGGAGGGTGGCACCTGTGGCTCAAAGGAGTAGGGCACCGGTCCCATATGCTAGAGGTGGCGGGTTCAAACCCAGCCCCGGCCAGAAAAATTGAGAAGGAAGTGCAGAAAATTCCCATATACACCCTACCTCCCAAAACAGCCTCCCATATTATCAATATCCCCCACCAGAGTGACACAATTGCTACAACTGATGAACCTGCATTACTACAGCATTATCATCCAAAGTCTGTAGCTTACATTA
Source organism: Galagoides demidoff (assembly GCA_963574575.1). NCBI lineage: Eukaryota > Metazoa > Chordata > Mammalia > Primates > Galagidae > Galagoides > Galagoides demidoff. The sequence continues at coordinate 12,610 of CAUYQV010151977.1, forward strand.
CGAGCTTTTTTTTTCTTTAGGAGACAGGGTCTCACTATGTTGTCCATGCTGGTCTTGAACTCCTGGGCTCAAGGGATCCTCCCACCTCAGCCTCCTGAGTTGCTATGATTACAGGTGTGAGCTACTGCACCCAGCTTAGATTTCCTCTTGATGTTGCATGTTCTATGGGTTTTGGCAAATGTTTAACATGCTTCCTCAATTATGGCATCATACAGAATAGTTTCACTGTTTGAAAATTCTCTGTTTTTTGCCTGTCTCTCCCTTCCCTTCAACCCTGACAATCCATTAACCTATTTACTGTCTCCATAGTTTTTCTTTTTCCAGAATGTCATCTAATTGGCATGCTACTGTTGGTAGCCTTCTCAGATTGCCTTCTTTCACTTAGTGATATGCATTTAAGATGTCTTTATATCTTTTCATAGCTCAACAGCTCATTTCTTGTTAGTGCTGAACAGGATTCCCTTATCCGGGTGTGCCACAGTTTATTTGTCTTTTCACCTACTGAAGGACACCTTTTTTTAAAATTAATTTTTAATTAAAATCATTTATTGGGTACAATGTGATGATTTGGTATATAACGTGGAATGCTTAAATCAAATTGATTAACCTTGGTCAGATCTTTTCCTCAAACCCAGCACCCAGGCAGTTCTGAGGATCTAGAGAATTTGCTTATCTCTTCTCATTTAGGTTCAGAGAATTATGGAACAAAGGAGTTTTAGGAGAATTTGGAGATAATCCTTACCAACATCCTCATTTTATAAATTCTTTTATTCTCTCTCTCTCTGTCATTTTACATATAAGGAAAAGTACATTGGTAAAGAGGTTCTTCAACCATGGCTGAACATTGAATTACCAGGAGAGAGTGAAACATAATGATTATCAGGTCTTCCCCAAACTATCTCAGGAACCTCTGGTGGTAGGACCAAGCATCAATAGTTATTAAAAGCTTTCAAAGGGATTTACTGAAAAATCTCACTAAGTTATAAGTGGCAGAGCTTGGGGGGGGGGGACACACTTTTTTCCTGACCTTTTGTTTTTCCTGAGCTGTATTTACTTACAGTTTTTGATAATTCACCTCTTCTATAGCAGCAACCATTGCCTTTTTATTGAAGATCAAGGCTTTCTATTTGTTTTTCTTTCAGGTGATATTGTGAATATCATCACTTCTTCCTCTGTGAAAAGCACACTCCATTCCTCCTGCAACCATTTCTTTCTTGGTTTTGCATCACGTCTGATATTTTTCATGTGACATTACCTTGATTTATGATCAGTCTATCTCCTCTGACTCCCTGCCTTCCACAAAACATTAATTCATTTAATATGTATTTATTAGAGACTTGCTGTATACATGGCACAAGATGGGAAGATGCAAATGTGAATAAGACACAGTCACTTCTGTTCCTGAAAATGTATAGTATAATGTGGGAGACTGAGAAGAAAGAAGTTCCACTGAATGCGGGAAGTGATATAATAAAGTTATGTGTGAAACTCTGGGAAGTTACAGATGTGAGTAGACAAAAGAATGTTACTTTTGGCTGAGCAAAAAATTGGTCTTTTGATCTCTTCTTAGAATTAAAATATAATCATTTATGGAGGACAATTGATAATATCTAAAGCCTTATCAAAAGTCTTATCAAATTTTCTCTATACACATCTGGGAAATTTATGTCAAGGAAGTAGTAAGATAACGTATAGTGGATTCAGCGGTGCATGTCCCGATTCCCACACTTGAGGAAGGCACTCTTCCCTCCGCTGTGCAGTGGTGGTCATGGATGGCTTTCCATTGAATCCCTCTCTGGGAAGAGCCTTCAGTGGCAGAGAACCATCCTGCCTAAGGTAAAGTCTCCTTCCTAGGGACACCTCACATCTAGAGAATGGTTCGTGAGGTGGTATAAAGGCCTTGACTCCTTTACCTTAACTCAAGACAACTCTGGAAGTCATTTTAGTGCTCGTGGAAGCCAGAATTCCTATGAGATTGGCTGAAGCCTTTGTTGTGACTGCATCGACACTCACTTTCTCTTCTTTCCAGTCATGCTTCCTTCACTCCTTCTCAAGATTTTGCTATCTAGACTGGTGCCCAGTAAACTTCCTAAGTGCAAATCTTTACCCTTGTGTCTGTTTTCACAGGGGATCCAACCAATGACACAAGACTATAAATGCAAATGTAGAAGAATTTTTATTGAAGAATGTGTGTGTAAAAAGTTATAAATCTTATAAGTGTGCAACAATATGGAAGTCATAAGGACTCTTTAATCCAAAGGTCAAAGTAGTCAGACAGTGGGTCAGAAGAATATTGGATTTAATGATGCATAAAAGGCTCCACTGAAGTGTATTTGAAACTGTTCTTGACCCTGGATAAGACCCCAATATGCCTGTGTAGTCTCATTTTCAATGGTGCTTTGTCCTTTGACAATAACTTCCTCTTGTGGGGAAAGAAGCTCTGTTGTGTTCATTGTGACAGTCCTAATAGTGAACACAAGGAGGAGGCAGGAGATGGAAGATGTAATGGGAGACAGTTCTAAGCAGATGACTTTTCTCAAGACTGTTCTTCCTTGATGAAGCCAGCATGTGAGGTTTTTTCAAAGAGAGGGAGGGTACTGCTTGGAGGGGTAGTCTTCCTGGAGGCCTCTTCTTCCCCAGCAGTTTCCCCTTCCTTCAGTGTTCTCGTAGACTCCACAAATACCCAAGGGACTGAAGAGCAGAGAGCACTGACTTGCTTGCCTGTGCTTCTGCTGCTCGAATGGACCCCTGGTGGGACCTCAGTAGGAGTCTTCAGTCCTCCAACTCCATGGGTGAGGTCCACAGCAAAGCCACCTCTGCTTTCCCCCACCACATTTCCCGGGAGGAGGAGCAGAGAGAACTCTGGCGAGAAGTCCAGACCTAGAAGAGATCAAATTTACCGTAAGAAGTTCAGCCTTTTTGGTGCACATCCTGGAGGTTGGCTCCCCACCTGTGGCGCCCCAGGCAACATAGTGTAGTGAGAACACTACACATGGGGAGTAAGAAAGCTGGTGACTCGAGGCCACTTTCCACTTCTGCTGCCAAAGTGCTGCCTGACCTTGGGACTGCTTTGGCCTTCAGTCTCCTGCAGTGTACAGTGAGAGGACTGGAGGAAGCAGTCTGCCATTGCTTGTGTCCTCCTATTGTTTGAGTTCAAAAGTACATGTCCATCTCTTTTACATGTTGAGTTCAAAGTCTTTTTGAATGGCATTCAAGACACTTCCACTCTGGCCTAAATTTCTCTTTTCTGTTTCATCCTTGTCTTATCCCAGTAGCATGGAGAAATTCATTACTTTCCAGACGTACAGTTCTGTGCCTCTGCAGAGAGGAACGTTGTTTCTCTTTCTGGCTTTTCTTCTATCTGAATTACCCTCCCCCACTCCTAGTAAAACAAACAAACAAAAAATATATTTATCTTTAAAAGTCCTCCCCTGAAATCGTCCCTGATACCATCCACTGTACCCCTTACCCCAAATTGCTTCCTAATAAGGCTGTCCTTACCTCTGCTGCAGCTCTTACCAAAGTCTGGTCTACATTACAATCATTGGACTGTTCCTCCTTGCAGAATTCTCAACACTTAGTGGCTGCTACACAAAGTCCTTGATCTAATTGCCTCTCAGGAGGGAGACACAGTCTGTGGCTATGGGTTCAGGCTTCCAGATCCCTCAGATGTCCTGTGCTCTCTCTTAACAGCTGTTTTCTTTCACACAGGAGTCCTGGTCAATAATATCTTAGTGATAAGCCCTCAGAGGAGCTGTAGCAAGTGGGCTGTCCCTTGGGTAAAGAATGGGAGGCACCACTGCCTGCTCTAGAGGGGAAAGGTGGTGGGGAGGGGAATAGGGAAGGTTCTCCTAAAATGGGTGAAATCAATATAGCACTGAAAAACCTAAGCTGAAGGGTAAGTAGGCCTTCTGTAATCAGGAACCAGTCTATCTTTCTTTAGACACCCTGGGAAATATATGATCTCCAATTTAGAAGACCCAGTGCTCATATGGGGAATATGAAAAGACATATGGAGAAGGAACCCTGTGCTTGGGGCAGAGGAAAACTGATGGTGTCAGGAAGCTGGGATGGTGGTGCCAAGGGAGGTGGGGCTCCCTCTGTGTGTTCTGGAGACCAGACTATTGACTACACCTGGTGGGCTCACAGGCTGGTCAGGGCCACCCTCTGGGAAAGTAGAACCTGTGCCTCCTGGGTTTCAGCCAAAGGCTCAGGTGTCGAAAACTCCTCGTCCAGTTCATGCTTTGGTGTGAGAGATGGAAAGTCTTGTAAAATGGGAATGATGAGCAATAGTAAATATATGGCCTTTAAAGCTTTTTGCCCTTTTACAGTTGGTTATTCATGTGAGGAAAAATGTTGGCATGTGGACAGGAGGCTGAAATTGGGAGATGATAGTGTAATGTCTCACTGGGCATAGGGTTTCTTAGCTGAGGTCTTAGTTGAGCTTTGGGTTAGGCTTGAGGGGACACACTGTCTCCTAAGAGCCTTCTTAGCTTCATAGGATGATAAAATCTCCCAAGTTACTGAAATCCAAATTGACCTTGGTCTCCATGAGTTAAGTCAGGAAAACTGTGTAGATTGGGAGAGGGGCAGGTGTGTCACTCCACAGCCTGTCTCTTAAAAGGCTCAATGGGGCCCAGAGTTCTTGGGTGTTATAATCTTCTAGGGCTGGCTGCTTTGGGCTTCAGGTGGATTTCAGGGATTAATTTCTAGGCACTCTGGGAAGAGGGTAAAAATGTGCTTCCTTTTATGTTCCCACCCAAGCCTGGAAACATGCCTTTATGGTGTGACTGGTCTCAGGAGGCTGCCTGAAGGGAATCCTCCCTTCAAAATTCAGACTGGGGACCTGGTTCTTTGTACGCTCAATGAATCCCCAACAATTAAAAAAAAAATCCTTACCTTCTACACACACTCTTCCTTGTTCTTTCAGAGATCTTGTGGAAATGATCAAAATCACACAAATGAGAATAAGCAAAGGCTATTCATTCAGAGTCAGTTAGAGAAAGAACCATCCACCATCATTTAGGTTTGCAGAGACAGGGGAGTGAGGGGCTTTATGGTAGACACAGGGAAGGCTTCAGGGTGCCCTGATGAGAGGCTGTGGCATGGGGAGCTATAGGCACGTTCACTTGACGTAGGGCGTCCTATGTAGTGATTAGGGGTGTGTATTTAGCTTTGTCTGGTTGGTCCTAATTTGGGGAAGAGGGAAGAAATATTAGGGAGGTTTTAGTTATTAACCAAGTCCTGGCTGTTTGGGGCCAGTTGCTATAAGAGCTATTTGACTTCTTGGATTATTTGCTGTGTTTAGTAGATTGGCTTCTTGGACTTACTGTTGGAGATTATGGATCAACGTTCTGTCTTTATATATGGTCTGGTCATTGTTCATTTGTGTAGTCAGTCCTCCCTTTTGTTCATTCTCTGACTTCTGAGAAGTTCACTGACTAAAGGAAAGCTAGAATTAGATATTTACCACTCAGAAATTGTTCAGTCATTTCAAAGTCAACTGTATTGCAAAATCTTCTTGATCTTTCTGTTATTCTGTATCTTTCTTTTTTTTTTTTTTTGAGACGGATCCTCAAGCTATCCCCCTGGGTAGAGTGCCATGGCATCACAGCTCACAGCAACCTCCAACTCCTGGGCTCAAGCCAGACTCCTGCCTCCGCCTCCCAAGCAGCTGGGACCACAGGCGCCCACCACAACGCCTGGCCATTTTTTGGTTGCAGCCATCATTGTTGTTTGGCAGGCCCGGGCTGGGGATTTGAACCCGCCACCTTAGGTGTATGTGGCTGGTGCCCTAGCCAATTAAGCCACAGGCGCCGAGCCTATTCTGTATCTTTCAATCATCTGATGAGAGATAGCTGCACAGAAACATTTAAAACTGGGTAAAATTCACAGACCAGCATCATGACCACTGTCATAAGAACAAAAGCAATTGATAGGGCCTCTGAGAAGCTTTGAAACCAGGAACTCAATTGCTTAACTCAGGCCAAGAAAACATACCATCAGCCATGAGGGTCAACTTTAGATATCCAAATAGATTTTCCTTAAGGCAACATATGGCCTCTTTTACCTTGCCTGTGTCCTTGATCTAACTATCACAAGATGTATAAGCAGTGTCACAGGCACAACTGGAGTGGCCTTTCAATTGGGTGGAGTTCCGAATCACTTCTTTAGTTGTGAAACAGAAACTCAGGAATTGACTCTGCAGTTTTACTGCCACATTTGTTAGCAGTATCCGGTAAAGTCCCTTCCAATGAGGTTAAAAAACAGCTTTTCCTCTGATTTTTCTTCCAGTAGACAATCCCCTGGTTGAAGATCATGAAGAAGTTGTTTAGGAGGATGTGAGAAGTTGATCTTAACCTGTTGGTGATAGGACTGGGGATAGTGCATCAGTTCCTTGCAATATTTTGCCATGTCTGCATGAAATAGGGCAGAGTCTAGCATTATAGATGAACTCTCTAAAGGCATGGATCTAGGCCAGGCACGGTGGCTCATGTCTATAACCCTAGCACTCTGGGAGGCTGAGGTAGGTGGATTGCCTGAGCTCAGGATTTTGAGAGCAGCCTGAGCAAGAGTGAGACCTTGTGTCTACTAAAAATAGGAAAACTAACTAGGCATTGTGGTGGCTGCCTATAGTTCTAGTTACTAGGGAGACTTGGGCAAGAGGATTGCTTGAGCCCAAGAGTTTGAGGTTACAGTGAGCTGTGATGATGATGCCAGAGCATTCTACCAAGGAAAACAAGGTGAGACTGTTTCCAAAAAAAAAAAAAAAAAAATTAGAATTTTGTTTTTGGAAAACCAGTTAAACTTTATAGGTCTAAAACATTTGTTTAAGTAGAAGCGCAGGTCATCATAAAACAATGGCTAAATAGTTAAGAGTTTACTTATTTTAAAACCAATATGAGATCTTTCGTATATTTTGGTAGTAAAACATTACATACTGTGACGTGTATGGACACACAAACATATGGACATACGGGAGTAGGTATTTTTAGGTGACACAAGGCAGAAAGTTTATAGTTTGAAAACTCAGAGCATATTAAGGAAAGGAAAAAGTTGTAGCTTTTTCTAAAAGTCAGAGAAAGAATGCCATAAGGTCTCTTCTAGTGGGGGATAACTGGAAAGTATTAAAAGCGTGAACAAAAGAGCTTTATTCCCCATAGAACTGAGAAACTGTGGAAGACACAGGGGGTTTGTATTTTATCTTTTACTCCGGTGATGGAGATAGGAGAGGGAAAGAAACAAAGGGTTCTGAAAATTTGGGTAGAGCAGAACAAGAGGCCAATATCTACTAAATTAATTTGTTTACCTACATCAGGGAGATAGTCACCTATGGCTGGGCCATTCCAAAGTGACAAAGTTGAGCTTGTCCTGAAGTCAGGGTCTGTCCATTGGACTGAAGCTATCCATGAAGATCTGTGGGTATAGAGGGAGCTGACCTGGGGGAAGGAGGGAGGTCAGACCTGGAAGACAAATACAGTCTCTTGTCTTAATCACACATTTCACTTCCAGTGTCTTTCTCTTTTGTAGAGTAGACGTGGCTCTGGGGTCCAGCAGAGGTTGCTTCCTGGTGCATTTTACTCCAGGATCCTAGAGTCTTAGTGCAGGCAGGGCTCAGTTCCTGCAGGAGAGTGTGGTTTTTTCTTCTGGGCTTTTTGAGTAACTCTGTGTCTGGTAAAGTTTTAAAAGAGACAGCCATGGAAAGAAACTGTTTCTGCTCTCGGGACTGCAGTCAGTCCCGTTCTCTTTTTCCTCTGTCCTCTCTTCTTAAAGAGGTCTTATGGAAGACCTTGAAGGCTAGGTTTAAAGTTTCACTTGTGGAGTTTGAGGCCTTTTTTAAAGTTTGGAGTTTATGCTAAATATTGGGGCTGACTATGAAATAAAATACGGTGTTACGATGGACTTTTGTCTTAGCTCAGGATGGTACTATGCCCTCTGACCTCTGAAATCTCCCAGGGGGCAGCTCGTAAACAGAAGAGAAGAGATTGCAGGCAGGTTATAGTGGTAGAGACTCAAGGGAAGAGGGAATAGGAGAGCCGAAAGAGAAACATCATTGGAAAGTGAAGGCAATGAGATAAGAAGTAACGTGAGGCAGTTAGAATGATGATCAGAAAGTCCAGTAAGTTTAAAGAAAACCATAAAGGGGGCAGCGCCTGTGGCTTAAAGGAGTAGGGCACTGGCTCCATATGCCAGAGGTGGCAGGTTTAAACCCAGCCCCTGGCCAAAAACTGCAAAATAAATAAATAAATAAATAAAAAATAAGTAAAAAGAAAGCCATAAAGTAGAGGACTTCAGGGATGGCCATATATCAATGGGGGGGTGGGCGCGGGGAAGAGAAATCTGGGGAGGTGTCTCCAGCTCAGATGCCTTCAGAGTTCTGCTCAGACATCACACCTCCCTAAAACCTGAGTTAGACAGAAACCTAGAGATCTGGCTGGAAACATGGGCCCAGACTGGGACCTAGAGATCTGGCACAAAAGAAAGTATCCCTGAATTTTGACCCAGACCAAGAATTAGGGATCTGGCCAGAAGAACAGGCATCGGAGTTCTGACTGCTTTGAGACCTAGAGATTTTCTCCAAAGCCAGGCATCCCTGGGTCTGGATGAAGACTTATGGGCCCCCAGGAAAGAGTGGTTAGGAAACATTCCTCCATGCTACCCTTCTGAGTGGGTAGGCACCGAAAGGATGTCCTAGGAACTGTGGCTGAGGAGGGAGAAGCCTTGAGGCTGAAACAACTTCCCATCCAGAGGAGAAAAAGACAGTCCCCTTAGGAAGAGAAACGTGACTTCTCCTAGTGTGGAGGTAGAGAAGCAATTTTCTGAAGTCCCCATGCAGGCCACCAGATGTTAGGGTGGAAAGGTCAGCAGATGCTCCACATGGGATGAGAAAAGTATTTCTCCAAATCTATATCTTAGGACGTAAAAGTATGAGTTTATTTAATCTTTCAAAAGGAGAGAGGGAGTGGGAGAAGGAAAGAGTGGGGAGAGAGAGAAAAGAGAGCAGGGAGACCAGTATGCCATTCCAAAGAAAAAAAGGAAGACTGCCAGCCCTGAGGTCAGGTGGCTAGGTGAATTTAAGGGGAGCAGAGAGGAGAAGAAAAAAAAAGGTAATTGCAGCCAAATTCACAAGGTATTGTGAATGTGAATGCTGTATCTGTTTTTCCTCTAGCAAGGCTGGAGACAGACTTTTACAGGTACTTGAAATTCTGAGGCCTGATGTTCACACTCCATTATTTGGGGACTCTCAGGAACCCTTGAAGCTATAGGAACAAATTCTGAAAAGCAGATTGAGTTAATAGGTCTAGTGATTGTACAGAAAATTTACATTTCCTTTCTGTGTGTTGGGTTCCTTAGAGGCTTGTGAAAGTGAAAATCCATGGGGTGGGATGTGAGGCTGCTAGTAAGTCTGCTAGGTAGAGAAAGAAAGCAGGAGAGAGAGAGGAGAGAGAGACACACAGAGAGAGAGATACTGATTTTAGTCCTTATTGAAAAATTATGCATTAATAATTTTTTATCATTTCACTATGAAGACTGACCGTGCTTACAAAACCCATCAAAGCCTGTCTGTCTAGGTTCTTCTTGGCCTCTCTGAGCTGCATTCCTTCCTTCTGGGTATGGGGCAAGACTCTTTCTGGAATGGAGGTTTTTTGACCTATAATCAAACAAGATAGGTTGGATAATTTCATTATGGACAGTTTTTACAGGCCTTCATTTTAGGATATCATTTTCTGAGCTCCGACACAACTAAGGAAACACGAAACTGAAAACTCATGCCACGTCATGTCTTCCTTACCCTTACGTCCACATCCAAATCCATACACGTTAGCAAATAATGTGATTTTATTACTGGACAAAGGCAGTCCGGCCACCTATCAAATATGGGGGTAGGTCTTTATTGTCAGAAGGCCAGGATTCTGGAGAACAGTAAGAGTAGCCTCTGCAAGACTGTTCTATTTTTCCAGTTCCAAAATTACAGTTTTATACATAAAAGTTTAAAGCAAAGACCACACCAACCCTTATTTTAAATAATAACAGGCATAACTCAGGGACCTCTTATAACATTTCAATTCAAAAGTTAATCTCCTTAATCAATCCACATAAACTACTCAAGATAGGCATATTTAGGGTGGGAGCTCAATTTATAAAACAGCAAGAATGGGAAACCGGGAGGAAAGGTCCTGCAGGACTTAAACTGAGCAGACCAGCTGTGTCATGTTTGCCCTAGCCTGACAGACTTATCTTATTCTCACTGTATGTGTTTTTAATTTTATTTGAATACAATAAGGAAAAATGATATTAAAATTCCCTGTTAAAGAATTTTGTCCTTTCTACTAAATTCCCTCGTCTCTCATCTTCCCCTTTCATTCCTCCCCGGGATTTTAAAACTGCTATGTTCAGCTCAGCTTTTTAGCAGTCACCTGACTCTACCCATATTAAAACCAATTCTAAGACTACCCAGTGTTGTTTGAAGGTACTCCTTGGGGGAATCTCAAGCCCACCCTAGGTGAACTATCTCAAGAGCTGACATCCACTGATGGTTTCTTTATGCCAGCCACTCCATACATCTTACCTCATTTCAACCTAACAACAAATCTAAGAAGTACATATTATTATCCCCATTTTAGAGGTGAGAAAACTGAGGCCAGGGACATGAAGTGCTATAACTTGCTCAGCTCTTAAGGTATTAAAGTGTTAAATCAGAATTTGAACTAAAACAGTCTGAATCTAGAACCTGGAGTGATATTTTGATAATTCTTGCTTCTGAGTTATCAAAATTGTCACCCAGCAAGAGCAGGTCTCTTTGCAGGAGGACACTTTGCTAGTGAGAACTACAATGTTCTTTGCATTTTTTCTCCAAAAAGGATTGGGGGTTTTAGTTTATTTTTAGTTTCTCTACTCAACTCTGACCAGGAGCAGTGGTTAATGTAGATAAGAACTGCCCTGCACCCTCAGTGTCCTGGGAGCAAGGATGGAGGGGGGGCAGGAATTGGCCAGAGCTGGGTAAAGTCACCTAAGAGGCCGCCTCCTCTTCCATGTTCAGATACTCTCCCCCTCTCTTCAGGTCTGGGAAGCCTTTCAGCTGTGGGTAGCAGGAACCCTCTCCTGCCAGACGTACTGTCTGTGAGATCTGGAATTCTGGACAAAGCTGTTCCCAGACTCCTGGGGAGAGAGGGCCTCCTCCTCCTATGATCACCTTACTGTGTCCTTTGTTAATCTCTGAGTCTATTGGGTGGAAATGGCCCACAAAGAAGTAACCAGGTTTGGGAGCCAGCGCTGAGTGGCTCTCTCTGCTCCTCTCTGTGAACCTGCAGACGTGGTCCACATGGTAATAAAGACTCCTACAGGCAAAGACTCCCTCTTTCTTCTCCAGTATCCTTGTGAAGGAGGTGGCCTGGATGATTCCCCACTCCTCCCTGGCAATGCTACTGTTCATATCTGGGCTGAGCCCAAGATGCTCCTCCCACCTTTTCCCCTGGGAAGCCAACCCCCTTTGGAATCTGTATAAGGTCCAGGGACTGCGTGACTGCAGAAACTGGCCTTCTGTCTCTCCTGGACACCAAGCTGGAGACCCAGGTTAGCAGCCCAATAGGTGGTCTCAGGAGCTGCTTCTGCTGGGAGGTTGGAGCAGGGTAGGGGCCGGGGGGAGCCAGGGAGAGGAGGCTAATGCTGAGATAGCTTGGACCAACACAGACATGAGAAAAACTTGGGTCGGGCAAACATCAGCTGAGAGCACGGGTCAGGGATGGGACGTGCAGGCTACAGAGAACCCACGGGGCTGGAGAAGGACCCTCGAGTGGGAGGAGGCTGGCATCTCTCTTTGGAATACAATGGAATCATTTATGATGCCAGTGTCAGGCACTGGACTGACTTTCCCTTATGTTGTGAGACAATAAGTCCTGTCAGCCATAGTCAGGGATATAACTTGGCTTGTGGTTTATTCAAAATGATCTTTTGATGAGCCATTTGAGCACAGGGTATGAGTGTATTTAGACTAAAGAAACTCCAGTATTCAAAGACAGTACTGCTAGGATTTTAGGTGACTTTGTAGGTCACCACCTTCTAGGGAGGAAGGTCTCTCTCCCCTCTAGGAGGAGGAAGTAAAATGCTCTTGGAGAAGGGTATATGTGAGTGTCTTGTTACTTGAAAAACGTCAGAAAGAGAGATATCCTCTGGCTGCAAGGGAGACTATAAACCATGGAGGCCACAGGTGGGAACTGTGATTCTCTTTCTAAGAGGAGATGCTTTTTCTTTCTCTTCCTTTTCCTGTTAGGTTTTTCCAGGAAAGTGAGACCACCATGGCTCTGGAGAAGTCCCTGGTCCTGTTTCCGCTGCTAGTTGTGGTTCTGCTGGTGCTGGGGTATGTCCAGCCTTCCCTGGGCAAGGAAACCCCAGCCATGAAGTTCCAGCGGCAGCACATGGACTCTGGTGGCACCTCCTCCCTCAGCAACCACACCTACTGCAACCAGATGATGAAGCGCCGGAACATGACCAAGGGCCGGTGCAAGCCAGTGAACACCTTTGTGCACGAGCCCCTGGAAGATGTCCAGGCTGTCTGCTTCCAGGAAAGGGTCAACTGCAAGAATGGGCAGACCAACTGCTACAAGAGCAGCTCCAGCATGGACATCACAGACTGCCGCCTGACAAACGGCTCCAAGTACCCCAACTGCTCCTACCGGACCAGCCAGAAAAAGAGACACATCATTGTGGCCTGTGAGGGGACCCCATATGTGCCAGTCCACTTCGATGCTTCTGTGGGGGACTCCTCCTAAGGTCAGAGCAGCATGATGCACGTCCCCCTGCCTCTCCCCAAATTCCTTCCTTGACCTGAAAGAAATAACTCCAGTTGGGGCTCCCATTCAGCACACACATGATTCCTTCTCCTGGGTCTTGCTCCTGCATGGTTTGGGGGGTGGGGTGAGGAGTGGGCTGTGAGGTGGGCCTCAGGTTAACCCTTTCACTGCTTCTTTCAATAAAACAGTTGCAAACACCTGCTGAAGCTGTTCCAGCCGGGTACTGTTTCTTTATTTACTCTCTAGCAAAGGGTGAGAACTCTGTGGCTCATTAGCACCAGTGAGTGGTGAGTAGAGTAATTAATATACCCTGCCTCTGAATTGTGGATTTTAGTGGCTTAACAAAAGTCTTTTCTTTGTGGATTCCTCGATGCCAAATATAAAACTGTTAAGTGTGGGCTGTTTGGGACAAAAGGGAACTACAACTTTGGACACTGTCATTTGGAGTGAACTGACAAAGGGTGAAGCTCAAATACTAAGATTCTCTGCCACAGCAGGAAAGCAAGCATGACCTTGGGAAGACCCTGCTTAGTCTCAGGGTGGGGAGGGGGAGTCTAAGAAATTATGATCCTAAATTTCCATTTTCCTTTCTTTTGGAGTAAACTTTTTCTACATCAGCAAAATAGGCATCTCTTACTTGGAAAGGCAGAAATTTAAATTTTAGAGCTGGAAGTGACTATAGGTATTGAAAGATAGTAAGTAGATTTTAGTTTGAGTACCAACCCTCATTAGAAGTGCCTGCCTAGAATGCTGTAGAAAACAATTCTGAACAGTGATGTGGTTGATCAGCAGCCTCTGTGAAGGCATGAGGGGCCTGGGTGTGTGTGCCACACATTTGCCATTGCTGACCTAATGTAAGCACTGCCTTTTCAGTGACTTGCACATGGCCTGTTGGTAGTTAGTGGTGCAGATGGGGTTAGAATCCAGGTCTCCAGGTTTCCAGTCATTGTTCTTTTTGTTACTAGAGTCTAACTCAAGGAGCAAAATTCCTTTTCCTTCACTGAGTGCTGTAGAGCAGTGGCTCTCCCAGGCTTTCTGGTGCACTCTTAGGGGTTCTCAATGTCCTTGTCCTACAAGGTGGCTCAGTTCTGGGCTACCCTACCTGAGAGGCATTGAAAGACTAGACTCAGCCTCTGTCACCACTTCATCATTACATTTAATCCCCTGTTTATGGTTGCAGCTGGCTCTAGACAAGGTCATAGAACTAGAGAAAGGCCCTACTTCCAACCAGTGTGGCCTGCTTTGTCACCATCTTTACATACTCCATTTCTAGATGTTGGGAGTGACTGTGATTTTCTTATGAAGAGGGAATCCTTGGCCTTGGGACTCTGCATGAGGAAGACCTGCAGGGAAGAAGGGACCATTCCACATTTCTGGGGCAATGGGGATCTCACTCCTTACTAAAAGTGAGAATGGAGGAGAAAAGGGGGAATCTTCACGTTTTTAAATATGTCTTCTTTAATGAAATTTTTCCTGAAGTTTATCTCACCCTTGTTCCCAGCCCCAAAGCTTCTCATCTTTCCTGGAACTTTAGTGGAGCTTTTAAGAACAGCCACTTGGAGTTTTGCTGTGCCCCCTTGTATACACTCACCAGCGCTGGCTCCTGGCTTCCCACACCTTCCCTGATATAAGACCTCTGGGGGCTCCATCTGGGAAATAAAGCAATAAGTGAAGAAAAAGAATGTGGGGGTTGGGGGGTGGGAAACACCCTGACTAGGAGGGAATAGGGAGAGGAAAGACCAAGACTTATCCAGGAAGGGACCAGGTGTAATCAGCGAGAGAAGTGTCCCAGGTATTTGGGGACAGATAAGACACTTCTGTCCTGTGGGGAGACTATTGTTGCCCTACAAATAAAGGGATGCTAACCCTGTCCAGGAGATAAACCAGGCAATTAATCTTAACATTGAGGTGTTAATATGTCAAGACAGGTGTCTGCATAAAAGAAGAATGACTATATCCGTGATTCTTCTAAGAAGATAATGTTAGTTTTCAAAACATTTTCAGAACTAACAAATTTAAGGAATTCTGCATTCTCAGTGGACAGATAAACACATCATAGGGGCCCAGCTCCTCCTTACCCAGCTGTGGTAAGTGTACTGACAAAATTAAATTATCTTAGGTTTCTTTGACCAACTGTCCCTCCCTCCTATTCATCCTCTCCCTACAGTAAATTCTCCCTTTCTTTCCAGCAACCAATAGTACCCCAGCCTAGCACTACCTGACATCAAAACAGGCCAGTCATCTACAACTGAAATGAGTCCAATTAAAAGAGTAAATGAGGCCTGTCATAGTGGCTCACACCTGTAATCCCAGCAGCTTGAGAGACTAAGGTGGGAAGATCCACTGAGGCAGGAAGGTCATTTGAGCCCAGGAACTCAAGACCAGCCTGGGCAACATAATGAGATCTCCCCACCTTCCCAACTCTACAAAATTTTTTTAAAAAATTAGCTGGGTGTGGTGGCACATGCCTACTTGGGAGAAGGAAGCAGGAGGATTGTTTGCACCTAAGAATCCAAGGTTACAGTGATCTGTGATCAAGCCTGGGCAACAGAGCAAGACCCCATCTTTAAAATAAATAAAAGAGTATGTGATCATCACATCAGGTTCTTTCCATATGCTGCCTCAATCCGTATTTTTACTTTGAATTTTCTCTCTAATTGTGAAGGGAAATGTTGCTCCCAATCCCAACTCTTTTTCCCTTAGGCTGACTTAGACCTCTTGGAGCAAGGAGGAATGAATGCTCCTGGAAAGCAGACTTCAATTCTGCTTTTGGGAGTGATCATGAAGGTAGCACAGGCCTCCACATGCATGATTCATAGTTCATGGTGGAGGTCCTAGACAGATGGCACAAAATGAAAATGTGCCTCCCTAAGACTAGCATGGTACACCTGGAAACATCTCTAAACTGTTTCCCAGTAGCCACTTTCTAGGAGACAAATTGCAGAGTACCTCTGAAAGTTATTCAATACATTATATGTATTTGGGGTTCTTCTGTGGCTTGCAGTAACCCTGGGTGGGAAGACGTCCTCTCAGTGTCCTCCCTCCATGCTCATCTTCCTTCCTACTCCTTTTTTGTCATCTACTTATTTTAAAAAATAAACTTTATTTTATTTTATTATTGTTATTATTATTTTTATTTTGGGGGATTCATTGAGGGTACAAGAAACCAGGTAACACTGATTGCATTTGTTAGGTAAAGTCCCTCTTACAATTGTGTCTTACCCCCAAAAGGTGTGTCACACACTGAGACCCTACCCTATTTTATTTTATTTTATTTATTTTTTTGAGATACAGTCTCACTATGTTGCCCTCAGTAGAGTGCTGTGGCATCACAACTCACAGCAACCTCAAACTCTTGGGCTTAAGTGATCCTCAGCTTCCCAAGTAGCTGGGACTACAGACGCCCACCTCAACGTCCAGCTATTTTGTTGTTGTTGTTGCTGTTGTAGTTGTCATTGCTGTTTGGCAGGCCCTGGGCCAGGTTCGAACCCGACATTCCTGGCGTTATGTGGCTGGTGCCCTAGCTGCTGAGCCACAGGCACTGAGACAATAAACTTTATTTCTTAGAACGGTTTTAGATTCACAGAAATGATTATCTTCTTAATTACTAAAAAAGAAGTAAACTGAATGGATAACGAGTCACTGGGCATGTTTTACTAGGGAGCATGGTAACCGTATTTTAAAGCTCACCACTCCTGTTTGTCATTCTCTTCTTTCTCTTTACTACAAGTCTGGGCAAGACCTACAACAGGGTCGGTTTCCTTCCAAGAGTAAGCATTTGGGTGGGTAATCAGGCCAGGGCATCTGGTTTAATTCTAGCCCTGCTCTCAGCTCTCTGTGCCCCCAGGGCAATTCTGTCTGTCTGTCTGTCTCTCCCCCCACCCCAGTTTCCTAATATGTAAAGCCAAGGGGAGAATCTTGGTTATCTCAAAGTCACCTTACATTTATTTTCTAGATATGTGTCCACTCTCTTTTTAGCAGCACTGACCAGTGGCATGCAGTTTCTGGACAGATAGTGGTAGGCATCTCTAGCAAAGTCAAATTCCTGAGATATGATTTAGTTCAGAGATACCCTGTCAACCCAACCTCCTTTTAGGTTGCATCATCCTAGCAGAATTCAGGTGCTTTTGTAAGGCAGACTTTCCTCTCAGGCCACTTTAGATAGCCTGTGAGAGTCAAAGCTGGAAACTAGTCCCCTCATGGCTCATTGGGCTTTCTGGGCCCTGAGTACCTGTGGGAGTTTTAGCTTGGCTCAGAGCCCACAGAGGAGGGAGGCTAATGCGGAGGTGAGATGAGGGCAGCAACAAGAACACGGGAGTGGGGTCAGGAATTTCCCTGCCTTCACTGGACACACGCCTAATTAAGGGGAGCGCTGGGCCATACTTCAGGCTAGTATGTCTGACAGACTTTCTCCTTCATCCCCCATTCCCTTTCCACAGACACCACCAAACATTTATTTTTGGGGCGAGCTCTGGAATAAAGGTTGTTGTAACACAGGGAAAAACCTGTTTGCGTGGGAACATTAGTGTGTGTGCACATGACCAGGTTTACATATGACTGTGTCTACAGATCTGTGGGATTAATGAACCCCAGAGTAGAAAAGGCCTTTTGTGAAATGATTACAAAACCTTCACCTCAAAGGTAGACACATCTAGGCATGAAACCAAGGTCAAGTAAGTAGTTAAGGGGTTATTAAAAAACAAAACAAAACAAAGGTCATTGAAATTTGTTCACAGAACTGGTTACAACCTTAGCAGATTACTATATCCTCTAACAAATCTTTCCAGTTCCCCAGTTCCCTTGGATTTGATCTTCTTTCTTGGACCAGTGTTCTGTGCCTCATCCTCTCATTCCCTCTCATCCTCTAAACAACCTACCATCAGCTTATCATACCCCTTGCACAAGAGAATTGGAGCTTGCTGTTAGTGAGGACCAAAGGAAGGCTCTATCCTTTCCTCCTTCATCCCAGGAATGGCAACAAATTGATGAGACTCACCTCCAGTCTATGGCCTTCAGAGTGGAATTATGGAAACCTCCCATGAGAATGGAAGGAAGCAATCAATCCAGGTTATCAGGCTCCAGGAATGAAGGAGGCCCACTTCTCTGACCACCCACTGAGTACTGTTGAGCTAAATCTCCCCAGATTCCCTGCAGTGAAGGTCTTAGCTCCATCATTTGAAGGGTTTTAAGACTGTTAATTTTTCTTCTTCTGTTGCTACTGCTATTTCTAGGGTGGTTTACATGAATGTTTCTTCTTCTGCCACTTTTGAGACTAAGAGAACTAAGAGAAATCTTGTGTGAACATTCAGCTGTCCCATCTTGTATTATGGACATTCCTTCTCTACTACATTTTAATTCAGGAGACTACATCTGGTAACAGTGTTGTAGCCCAAATGGGTCCCTTGCCTACTGCCCACTGAAGGGCAATATACTGAAATAGCAGGTGTTATGGTGGAGAAAGAGTTTTATTGCTCAAGGAGCCAGGTCAGGGGATGAGAGTAATTTCTCAAATTCATCTTCCTAAGAATTTGGGGGCTAAAGTTTTTAAAAGTAGTTTGATGAATTGAGTCTGCTGATTGGCAAGAGATGAACTTATAGGGTTGGGATGCAGAAATAATTATGTCTTCTCCATTGGAAGATTTCCTCCATAGAGTCTCAAGCTGTTGGATCTGTTCCCACACCTATCCACGGGTCCAACTGATGTCAGAGGGTACTGCTGAAATGCAGAATCTGAAAAATATCTTAGGCTTTAAAATAGCCCAGTAATGGGGACAGGGAGGTTCTGGGTGAAACAGAGTGTCGGTGTGGACAGACAGGCAGCTGCCACTCCCTGGGACAGCTGAACAGATGGGGGAACTTTAGAAATTGTAAACAGGTCTAAGAAAACTAGTCCTGCCTCCCTTCTGAGGTTGGGGAAGGGGGGAAAAAAGGAAAAGAAAAGGCATGAAAGACCTTGGTGAGATGTGAAGTCACTCTTAGTGTGTGCTTGACCAAGTTGTGTGTGTGCTCTGTGCATTATGTATTTAGTGAAATACATAAATACGTATGTATTCCAGCTAGCTGTAGCATCCTACAGTCCTCATTCTTCCTCTCCCCACCCCCAGCAGCTGAATTCTGATGGGTTCGTGTTCTCAGTCACATGCTTAAAATATGACATAATGCAGAAATTCTCAATGCATTATTAATGAACATAGAGAGAGTAATGTATTGTTCTACCAAAAAACATCTGCCTCTTTTCAATCCAAGGAATGTCTGAACATACAAATTCTTAAGTTGAAGGAACATTTATCTAGCATTTGTGAAAGAAGGAAGGGGTGAGTGAATATGGAGCTACAATGAGTGGGTTATTCTTTATGGGTCTAGTCTGGACTCAAAAACCTAAGAAAGGGCAACAGCTCTAAGTGTCTGTTGTCCTTCTGTAAAGTGGTAATAATCATAGCACCTAACTAAAAGTCCCATGGTGCATATGACATTCAGATAAAGTGCAGTGTTCAGCATTTGGTAGACACTCAGAGAAAGTTAGCTGCCGTTACAAAGGTACTGTGGCCTAGTGATTAAGAGCCTTGGTTAAACACACTTGGTTCACACTCCGCACCTGCCACTTTTGAGTAGTGTGACTTCAGGCAGGGAGCTTAACTTTCTTAACATTAGGTTCCTGATATAAAAAATGCTGATAATCATGGTGTTGCAGGAAAATAAGACCTCGTGGAGCGAAAGAACATCCAAATACTCGCATTTAAAAAAGAAAGGCCTTGCAGAGCCATGGTAGACCAGAGACCAAAAATGGCCGTGCTCCCCAACTGGCTCTGTCTTTGTCCTTTTATCTCTAGCCAAGTGTTCTTGGTCCACGGGTACCATTCTCATTGGTCAGTTTGAATCAAGCTGGAGAAGGTGGCACAGGCTTTTACTGAAGCGAAAGCAAGTGTTAGTTTTAAGGTCCCAGGAAATTTAGTTTCTACAAAGTCCTAAGAGCTGAGTCATCAGAGGGAGGATTTTGTTCTTTCAGACCTTACTTTTCCCAAGTATCCTCTTTCAATGGTACTAGTTCCAGGGACTTCTTGAGGATTAGTTGAAGTCATGAATATAAAATATGTAGGACAAAGGCTGGGCACAGTGGCTCATGCCTGTAATCCCAGCAGTCTTATCCCACTGTATTGCTTGAGCTCATTAGTTTGCAACCAGCCTGAGCAAGAGCAAGACCCTGTCTCTAAAAATAGGTAGGCATTGTGATGGGCATGTGTAGTCCTAGCTACATGGGTAGCTGAGATAAGAGGATCACTTGAGCCCCAAGAATTTGAGATTGCCGTGAGCTATGATTCCATCGCACTCTGCCAAGGGCAACATAGTGAGACTCTGTTTCAATAAATATATACATCAACAAACAAATAAATAAATAAAATATGTAGTACAATGTGTGATACATAGTAAAGGTTAGCTACTATTCTTAGAATCAAGAGTCACATGTCTCATTCTATCATTTGCATGTGTCCAGTCAAGATTAGAAAGGGAACAAAATTGACAATGCATCACTGAAGTTTTTGGGTTTGTTATTCAAGGTCCAATGTATTATCTTAGTTCTTCTGAGGCCCACACATAAGGGAGGGGCCAGGAACGTTAACCAGAGCTAAGGGAATATGAGTTCATTCAGCCCAAGAGAGGGCATAACCTGAGATCTAGATAGTATAGGTGATTATGCAGAGACTGTAGAGAGGCCTAAACTTGATTTCAAGAACAGATCTCAAAAAAGTGAGTATAGGGGCGGTGCCTGTGGCTCAAAGGAGTAGGGTACGGGCCCCATATACCGGAGGTGGTGGGTTCACACCTGGCCCCAGTCAAAAACTACAAAAATACATAAATAAATAAATAAGTGAGTATAAAGTAGAGTATAGACCAAGTATAGTCAAGAATCACTTAACAAAGGTGGTGCCTGTGGCTCAAAGGAGTAGGGTGCTGGACCCATATACCGGAGGCAGCAGGTTCAAACTCAGCCCTGGCCAAAAAAAAAAAAAAAAAAAAAGAATCACTTAACGACGGTGTGTCATATGTGAACCCTGGAGAGTGCACTTACATAAATCTAGATAATACACACACAGCCTACCGCACAACCAGGCTATGTGGTTGTGGTTAGCTAATAGGTACAGCCTATTGCTCCTGGGCCACAAACCTCTATAGCACATTAATGTACTGAATCCTGTAGGCAACTGCGACATAAATATTTGTGCACCTAAACATAGAAAAGGTACAATAAAAATAGGGTATAAAAGATAGAAAATGGAGCCAGGTATAGTGGCATGTGCCTGTAATCTCAGCTACTTAGGAGGGAGGGTTGGGGGATCCCACCTGAAAACTAGTTGGGCACTGTACCAAGACCCTATCTCAAAACAAACAAACAAATAAAAAAGTGAAAAGAAAGAAAAAATAAGGTCCATGCTTACAGGGTACCAAACCACGGAATGAAGCTTGAAGCGTAAGAAGTTACTTTGGGTGAGTCAGTGAGTGAGGTATGAGTGACTGTAAGGATGGTCAGTCTTTATAGTGAAATAATAGAAAAATTATTAACTCATGGTTTTTTTAGTAAGGACTAAAATCAATCTCTTTCTCTGCCCAGCGGACTTATTAACCACCCCCCCCCCCCAACGTGGACATGCATTTCCTGTTCAAAAGCTGAAGCCATTGAGGAGCCCAAAAGCACAGAAGGGAATATAAATTTTCTTTACAATTGCTAGACCTATTGACTAAAGATGCCCTTTAGAAATTTGTTTCTATTGTCTCAAGTGGTTCCTGAAAATCTCCTAGACATACATGAGATGGGAACATCAGGCCTCAAGATCTGAAACACGTATAACATTCTGTCTTCAGCCTTGGTGGAGGAAAAAAACAGAACATCCACATTCATAATACCTTGTGAATTTGGCTGCAATTCCCTTTTTCTCTTCATCCCCCTTAAATTCACCACTTGACTTCAGGGTGGTAGTAGCATTCTTCCTTTCCTTCTCTGGGATGCCACACCATCTCCCTCCTCTCTTTTCTCTCTCTCTGCCCCCACTCTCTTTCCCATTCCCACTCCGTCTGTCCTTATAAAACATAGAATAAACTTATACTTTTATATCTGAATCTTGGTACAGAGAAGTTCTTTTCTCATTCCATGTGGAACACCTCCTGAGGTTTCCACACTAACAATGACTATGAAGGCCTAGGACATTACTGTATCCTACCCCTAGTCTTTACAAAATCTGTACACTTAGATTATACTGAACTTATTTTCAAAATGTTCTTTCTTCAACAGTAAATTAACTTAGCTGATTGTAACTTTTTCTAGTTTACACACTTTTAATTTTTTTAACTTTTTGAGCCTTAAATTATAACACTTAGATTAAAACACACATGTTATAGCTATAGGACAATATTTTCTCACTTTGTATTCTTATTCTGTCAGCTTTTTTCTATTTTTAATATTTTTTATTTGATTTTTCTTTTTAAACTTTTTTTGGTCAAAAACTGAGATTAGACCTGGCATAGTTGTTCATGCCGATAAGCCCAGTATTTTGGGAAGCTGAGCTGAGAGGATTGCTTGAGGCTAGAAGTTCAAGACCCACCTGGGCAACATAAGGAGAACCCATCTTTACAAAAAAAAAAAAAAAAAAAATTAAAATATTAGCCAGGCATGGTGGTGCATGCCTGTGCACAGCTATTTTGGAGGTTGAGGCAGAAATATTGCCTGAGCTCAGAAGTTCGAGCCACTGCACTTCAACCTAGGTGGCAGATCAAGACCCTGTCTCTATTCAGAAAAACTAAGACACAAGCACACACGTTAGCCTAGGCCTACACATAGTAAGAATCATCAATATCACTTTCTTCAACCTCTACATCTCGTTCCACCATAAGGTCTTCAGGAGCAATAACACATGGAGATCAGGATAACAGAGCCTTCTTCCGGAATACCTCCTGGAGGACCTGTGTAAGGCTATTTTACAGTTAACTTTTATGTGTATGTGTGTGCATGTGTGTGAAATATGCTCTAATGATAAGAACTGTAGTAACATAGTCATTTGTAATTATTATCAAGTATTATGCACCATTCTACTGTACACAATTATATATCCTAGGCTTCAAAAGGACTGGTAGTACAGTAGGTTATTTACACCAGCGTTGGGCTATGTTACCTTAGTTGCAGTGTTACAAGGTGACAGGAATTTTTCAGCTTCTTTATTGCCTTACAGGACCACTGTTGTACATGTAGCCTGTCACTGACAGAAACATAATTATCCAGCATATGACTGAGTATGAATGAGGAGGATGGGCTGGAGATGGAGAGCAAAACCAGGATGCTGAGGCTCAGATGATTGGGTCAGTGCAGGACAAATAGCTGAACAATTGGAGATGAGCAGCCAATCAGTCTCAGGAGGGAGACTCTGACAGAGAAGTAGATGATGACATTTTATGGGACAATGATGTTGGGGGAAGATGGTATTAAAACTGTGTTGGTTGATGACTTTGTATTGACCCCTGAAAGGAGTACAGTTAAATCTAAATGTATTCTTAAGGAGAAAGAAAGAGAGAAAGAGAGAAAGAGAA
>CAUYQV010151981.1:0-17574 GCA_963574575.1 Galagoides demidoff
TGGGGGTCTCACTCTTGCTCGGGCTGGTCTGGAACTCCTGAACTCAGGAAAATAAAATTTTAAGTGAACAATTAAAAAAATGCAAGCCATATGGTATAATTGATCAAAAGAGTCAGTTCCTTGGTATATATTGAGTAGAAGATAGTTTTCAGATTTTGGACTTGTGAAAACTATCAATAATTCACCAGGTCATTTAGATTTTTAAGTGATTTATAATAAATTGAATCATTTAGTGGCTTGGACCCTAGGGTGGCAGGTTAGTTTCCTAGGGCTACTGTGGCAAATCATAAACTGGGAGCCTTACAACCACCAGAAAGTTATTCTCTCATAGTTCTGGGGGCCAGAAGTTTGAGCTCACGTTGGACCCAGGGGAGAGTGGGGTTTCCTTCGCCTTCTGGCTCCTGGTGGCTCTTGTGTTCCTTAGCTATGGCTGCCTCACACCAGGGTCTGCTCCTGACGTCACAGGGCACCTCCTTCCCTCTTTGTCTCTTCTTCTTTTCTAAGAACACTTCCCTGGATTCAGGGCATACCCCGTAATCCAGAATGATCTTCTCATCTCGAGATCCTTCACTTCTGCCAAGAACCTTTCTCTATTAAGCCACATTCACAGGTTCTAGGGCAGTGGTTCTCAACCTTCCTAATGCTGCAACCCTTTAATACAGTTCCTGTGGATCCCAACCCACAGGTTGAGAACCGCTGTTCTAGGGGTTAGCACTTAGAGGGGTGCTTTTGGGGACCACACCATGCAACCTACTACAGATGGTGACGGAGTTGGTATTCCTTTAGTGTTATATATAATGTACCATATACTTGCTGGTGGGCTTGAGGCTGTGGCAGATCCAGGAGGCCAGTGTCAGGGTGGACGTCCTAGGTCTGCATTTGGGCTCTAGCGATCTCCTAGCCCTGGGACCTGGGCGTATTTCTCAATTTTCTTGTCATGATGAAGAGATGTAAAATTGTTAAAAATTCTGAACAGTGTGATAAATGTATCGGGAGTGATCGTAATTACAGTGTCTCCTTATGGGAAGGTGCACATTTTTATCATTTCTGAAATCAAGGTTCCCCTGGCCATCAGTTACTGGTTCCCTGACTTTGTCAGTTCATAGTATCTTTCAAGCCTCAATAATTTTTTCTCAGAATTACTAGGGCAAAAGAAATTTCTGGTTGTTCTACTTACTCATGAGTGAGATCCAGATGACTAAATAAGTATTTATGTACTGCCAGCTTAGTAGAAATTTGAAAAATATTTTACTCCTAAATAAGTTCATTTACTCAGGGGAGGTGTGCACATCCTGGAAACTGCAAAACTTTTTTTTTTTTTTTTTGAGATAGTCTGACTGTGTCGCCCTCTGTAGAGTACAATGGCGTCACAGCTCACAGCAACCTCAAATTCCTAGGCTTATGCAATTCCCTTGTCTCAGCCTTCCGAGTAGCTGGGACTACAGGTGATGGTGTCACAGCTCACAGCAACCTCAAATTCCTTGGCTTATGCAATTCCCTTGCCTCAGCCTTCTGAGTAGTTGGGACTACAGGTACCTGTGATAGCGCCTGGCTGTTTTTTTTGTTTTTTTTTTTTTTCGAGACAGAGCCTCAAGCTGTCACCCTGGGTAGAGTGCTGTGGCATCACAGCTCACAGCGACCTCCAACCTTTGGGCTTAAGCAACTCTCTTGCCTCCTCCTCCCAAGTAGCTGGGACTACAGGCGCCTACCACAACGCCTGGCCATTTTTTTGGGTTGCAGCTGCCATTGCTGTTTGGTGGGCCTGGGCTGGATTTAAACCCGCCACCTCGTATGTATGTGGCTGGAGCCTTAGCCACTTGAGCCACAGGCGCCAAGCCTGCCTGGCTGTTTTTTGTTCCAGTTGTCATCATTGTTGTTTAGCTGGCCTGGGCTGGGTTCAAACCCACCAGCCTCTGTGTACATGGCTGACACCATAACCAGTGTGCTATGGGCGCTGAGCCACTGCAAAACTTCGTAAACCTGGGAGTTATTTGGAACACGACCACCTTTATTCTTGTGCCACTCTGATTTTTGTGCCATACTACTTTTTAACACAGCAACCACCAAAAAGCTAGCTTCACAAGGAAGGTAGCACAGTCTAATTTTAAGATAACCTAGGCTGGTTGTTTGATGTCTGACAGAAATCAAGTATTATTTTCTAATTCGGTTGTACTAAATTTACCCCTAACCTGTAGTGTTGGAAAGCCTATCTTTCTTTAAAAATTTCTTAGTCCTGGCCTGGTAATCACTCACACTTGTAATCTCTGCAATTTGGAGGCCAAGGCAGGAGGATTGCTTGAGTTTGAGGCTGCAATAACTGTGATCTTGCTGCTGTACTCCAGCCAGAGCAGTAAACAACATTCTGTCTCCAAATGCTTTTTATATATTATATTTTACTCTTCTAAACCTTCTGCTTTTTCTAAATGTCCAACCTCACTTAAAAGTTTAAAAATTTTAATTTATAATTTTTTTTTTGCAGTTTTTGGCTGGGGCTGGGTTTGAACCCGCCACCTCCGGTATATGGAGCTGGCACCCTACTCCTTTGAGCCACAGGTGCCTCCCTAGTTTATCTTTTTATGTACCAAATGAGTTATTCTTCAAAATTAGTAGACTGGCTCGGCGCCTGTGGCTCAAGTGGCTAAGGCACCAGCCACATACACCTAAGGTAGTGGGTTCGAATCCCCAGCCTGGGCCCGCCAAACAACAACGATGGCTGCAACCAAAAAATGGCCGGGCGTTGTGGTGGGCACCTGTAGTCCCAGCTACTTGGGAGGCTGAGACAGGAGACTCGCTTGAGCCCAGGAGTTGGTGGTTGCTATGAGCTGTGGCCATGGCACTCTACCCAGGGGGATAGCTTGAGGCTCTGTCTCCAAAAAAAAATAAAAAAAAAAAAATTAGTAGACTGAATTATGGCTCCATTGTGCTGCTGGATTCTTCGAGTAATAGGTGTTCCTTCATAATAATCATTCATACTCACAGGTGCCGCCCTTAATTTACAATTCTTATTGCATAAAATAATTACCCAATAAATATTTGTGGATAAATAAAACATTTAGGAGGCACAAAGTTTGCTGTGTGTTTTTGATCTGTGTGCCTAACCCACCACTTTTTATGAAACAGGCTGAGCTCTGGCTTCCTTTACATAGACCGGATGTAAGAAAGATGAGTTAATAAAAAAAGTTAGATCATCGTTAGTTTATCTTTTTTTAATTTTTTAATTTTTTTGCAGTTTTTGGCTGGGGTTGGGTTTGAACCCGCCACCTCCAGTATATGGGGCTGGCGCCCTACTCCTTTGAGCCACAGGCGCCACCCTAGTTTATCTTTTTATGTACCAAATGAGTTATTCTTTAAAATTAGTAGACTGAATTATGGATCCATTGTGCTGCTGGAGTCTTCGAGTAATAGGTGTTCCTTCATAATAATCATTCATACTCACTCTTCTGGTTTTTCCCCTACTCATTTCTTTCATTTATTCAAAAAATATTTCTTGAGCACCCTAGTATTTGTGTACAGGGTGGAGTGTATGTACCTATTAACATATAAGCAAGGTGGATATCACATTACAGGCAGTCCCTGGGTTACAAACATCTGACTGATGTATGACTTGTACTTAGGAATGGAGGCTATTACAGGTAAATGTACCTGTTCAGACTTACATACAGACTCAAGAATCTCATCGTCTCATTTATAACCTGGGGTGAGTGCTTATATGTGCTCAAAGTACTTAGGACCGTGCCTGGCCCATAGCAAGTCATTGGCAAATGGTAGGTGGCATTAATGTTAATTATATTAAGTTTATGTGTTGTGCATTGAGAAGCTCCACTGGAGGAAACACAGAGGTGAAATTTAAATCCACAGATAGGTGAATTTGTTTATTGTACAGAGTTCTCCATGACAAGAGACAGTAATGGTTCTCCTGTTGACATCTGTCACGTCATCATGCCTGGCAACCTGGTATTGCTTTTCAGCTTATTAGATTCCACATGTGTTGAAGGGTCTGTCCTCATCCCATTAGAAAGTACATATGGTCCTCAAGGGTATTTGATACATCAAAGGCATTTAAAACCCTCAAGGATTAGTAAGTAATTAGCCTTCATGCCTAATGTGTAAACAGGAGAGGCATCTTTGATTTTGGCTCAGTCAATGTAATTTTAATGTTAACAGCTCTGAGATCTGCAGCCAATAGTTAAATAAACTCTGACACTGAGAACAGACATGTCAACAAAGGTACAATCCAATTTACTGTTGATTGATCAACTAGCTAATTTTTTTAAGCTTAGACATTTGTAAAACAGTTATCTTATACATGTGTACTATATATATGTGCAGAGCTTCTTTTTTTAAAAAACAATAAGCAAAAATTTTTTAAAGACCTAGGTAATTGTGGAACACACCTGATTCACCCCGTGGGATCAGACTTCTGGTTGTTAGATCTGGGTTCTGTTGGTACTGAAGGATCACTGAGAGCTCCTATCTATGAGATACGTTTCCTCTTTCATGTTTAAAACCTGCGAACAAAAGTATCTTGTCCTCTAGCTCCCATCAATTATATTCTTTCCTTTCTTAAAAAAATCATTCCATATTGCATAATACATTTACTTCTTATGCATTCCTAAACTCTGATTTTTGTAAAATGTGGCCTTACTACTGTTTCAGTCTGAGAAATGAAATGGCAATTAGGACTTCTGTTAATCTTTTAAATGGCAGTAATCATAGGCATAGGGCACTGGGGGACAATGACCTTGTGTTTGAACATTTAACAACCCTCTTCATGAACAGGGCCAGGAGCTGGTTGCTTAGTTGATAAACTTAGCCCTGTTATGCATAATCTATGATTTCCAGTTTCAAATTCTGTAAAGAGGAATGAAAATGAATGAATTATTGAAGCTGAGAGATACACGCATGGGGGTTTAGCATGCAAATATGCTAACTTTTGAATGCATTTGAAATTTTCCACAGTAAAAATATTTTTAAAATAAAAATACAAAGAAATTAAGTGGCCAAGAATTTAAAACATATAGGGAGAAATAGAAATGCATAATTTTTTTTTTATTATTAAATCATAGCTGTGTACATTAATGCAATCATGGGGTACAATGTGCTGGCTTTATATACCATTTGAAATGTTTTCATCAAACTGTTAACATAGCTTTCATCGCATTTTCCTAGTTGCCTTATTGTTTTTGAGGAATGCCACCCTATGGTAGTCACTGCTGAACCTTATGCTATATGTGATGAATTCAAAGGTGTTCCATACAGAAGACAGACATGTACATCTAAAATAATGTTCTGGCCAGGTGCAGTGGCTCACGCTTGTAATCTCAGGCACTTTGGGAAGCCAAGGTGGGAGGATCTCTTGAGCTCAGAAGTTCCAGACTAGCCTGAGCAAGATCCAGACCCTGTCTCTACAAAAAACTAGCCAGGTGTTGTGGTGGGCACCTATAGTCCCAGCTACTCAGGAGGCTGAGGCAGGAGGATCACTTGAGCCCAGGAGTTTGAGGCTGCTGTGAGGTATGATGTCATGGCACTGTACTGAGGGTGACAGAGTAAGACACTGTCAAAAAAAAAAAAATGCTCTGAACATATATTCAGAGAAAGACACTAACTTTTCCTAGGAAGCTGGGGAAAGTTCATGGAGTAAGTCAGGGTAAAATAGTTGTTATGTATCAGTTCATCTAACAGACTTCTTTTCTTTTTTTTTTGAGATAGTCTTACTATGTTGTCCTCGGTAGAGTGCTGTGGCATCACCACTCACGGCAACCTCAAACTCTTGGGCTTAAGCAATTCTCTTGCCTCAGCCTCCCATGTAGCTAGGACTATAGGTGCCTGCCACAGTGTCTGGCTGCTTTTTGTTGTAATTGTCATTATTGTTAAGCAGGCCCAGGCCGGCTTTGAACCCGCCAGCCTCTGTGTATGTGGCTGGCAGCATGACCACTGTGCTATGGGCGCTGAACCTTAAAGTGACTTCTTGATTACTGATTGTTTAGAATGATTTGTTTTAATGGGGTTTATAACAATAAGGAGTTTTGTTCTTTAGGTGTTATAGGTAATTTCCAAGTTCAAGTTGAATCTGTTTTTTGAGCAAAAGTTAGCTGTGCTCCAGTTGGTTCAGCTGGACACAAGTCGCTATGGAAGCCTGTGTGCCAACATTTAAAAATGGAGCCATTAGCATTTCTCCAGAGAAAAAGTTTTGTGAAAACAAAGAAGATTCCATTTTCTTGGGGGGAGTATGAGTGTTCTAAAGGGTTGAGGAAATAAGTTGTTTCACATCCCTGAAATTAAAGCACAGCATTTTAGTGAGGCATAGAGGGTACTGGTAATTTAGGTTCTGACGAAGACTTTGGAAATGCTCTCTTATCCTCGTTCTAAAGTGTGTTCTTTTATCTTCAGTGTGTTTTGTTGGGACACATCACTTCCTCACTCCGTGCTGAGAACTGTAGTCATCTTATCCTCCTTTAGAATATATTTCTTTAAGCTTTTTTAAAAAACTTCAGTCACGAAATGCTTAATGTTCTAAATCTGAATAAAACTATTTAGAATGCTATGCACAGCTCCCCCAGGACTACAGGTTTTTAAATGAAACAATTTAAAATATTTTCTGTGTAAATGGGCACTCAGTGTAAATGATTTTGGAAAGAAAGCAGTAATATTTCCTAGGTATAACTGGTCTGGTTCTAAAAAAAATAAATACAAATAGTGGCTTTGAATTCAAGGTAATAAGCAATTTTTAATTGTTTCAGATGACCTCTCATTCGTTAAGAAAATAACAGGATAGCATAGTGGTTAAATACTGGGATTTCTGGTCAGACTTACTTGATTTCAAGTCCTGAGTTTATTTGTTGTGTGACCTCTGGGAAATTACATGTCTTTTTTTAGCCTTTATCTCTTGATTTGTGAAATGGCTATTTTAACAATAACTGCTTCAGATATGAGGATTAAGTGAAATCATGTATGTGAAAAGTGCTAAGTGTATAACAAGAATTTAATAAAAGTACAGTCATCGTTTGGTGTCCACAAGGTTAGTTTTAGGAACTCCAAGGATACCAAATCCCAGGCTGCTCCTGGAGTAAAGTGACTTAGTACAGCAGCCCTCTGTGTCCATGGATTCTGCATCTGTGGACTCAATCAGCTATGGATCGAAAATATTTGAAAAACAAATTTGCGCCTGGTGCGGTGGCTCACACCTATAATCCTAGCACTCTGGGAGGCCGAGGCGGGAGGATCTCTTGAGCTCAGGAATTCAAGACCAGCCCGAGCAAGAGTGAGACCCCATCTCTTCCCAAAATAAAAAAACTAGCAGTTTGCAGTGATGGAAACCTGTAATCCCAGCTACTTTAGAGGCTAAAGCAGGAAGACTGCTTGAGCCCAGGAGTTTGAGGTTGCTGTGAGTTATGACAGCACTTACCCAGGGTGACAAGAGTGAGACTCTATCTCAAAAAACAAAAAAACCTAATCTTTCCTGCAGGGCTGGGGTGGAGGTGAGGGGAAGTGGGGCTTGGGGGGCTAATCTCTTGGCCCCTGGTCTGTTCCTTTGTGACTTTGCCTTGTGTCCCCTGCTTATTGTCTCTACCCACTGTTTCTGTTCACATGCTACCCCCAGGGGAAGCCCACACCCCCCTTCTCATAATAGTATGAGCAGTAGTCAACTTGAGTGTTTTTTCATGCTATTTCTGAGGTATGTGTGTTTTATTATGGCCATTTTGTAGATGAGGAAAGTTAAAAACTTGCACAAAATCCTACAGGTAATGTGTGAGGGGTCAGAAGAGTGATCCTCACAATTGTTTGCTAGGGGAATGGCTGGAATTTGCTCTCCTCTTGTGCAACTGGGATTCTAGACCTCTTACTTTCCTAAGAGATCTTGGAGGGTAGTTTCATGTTGACAGATAACCTTCCTTTGTACCCATTAAGGTAAATGTCTTAGTAGCTCTTGCTAAAAAGTGATTCTCCATGATTCATGTTTACTTTTTTTTTTAATAACATGAGAAAGAAACTAAGTGAATGTTCACCACATTACTTTGAAGGCCTTGTCACAGCTGGTCAAGATGAAGGTCTGGCTTGTGTATTGATTTCTGCTTTACCCCAGCCTGTGCTTTTATTTTTTTTCATAATCGTTACTTTTACAAAGCTAATGATGTACATAGTTTAAGAAGTCAGATAATACAGTTGTTATTATAAATATGTACACATACAACACATGGACTGCTCCCTATTAAGTATAAGAAAGACCCCACTCCTCTGTCCCCTGCCCCTCCCCGCCCTCCCAGGACCTGATTTCCACTCCCCAGAGCTTTCCCTTTCAACTCTTTGAGTTGTTTCCTTTGTATTTCTCTGATTCCTTAATATTGTGCTCACAGTGCTCTATCTTGATTTGTGTTTTTATCAGGGTAACTGACATTTAGCTTCCTTAGACACTGACTTACTTCCCTTTCCCTTATCTTCCCCAGACACAAAATTTACATAATACAGGAAATGGACAGCAGTATGTTCATCACCTAGATTTACTAATTGTTAACAGTTTGTTACTTTTGTAGGATTGATTTATCTATCTATCCATCCATCCATCCATCCATCCTATGTATCTGTGGTCCCCAACTCCCAGGCCGTGGATGGGATGGGTACCATGGCCTGTTAGAACTGGGCCACGCAGCAGGAAGTAAGTGGTGGGCCAGCAGAGCTTCATCTGTATTTACACCTGCTCCCCGTCACTGGCATCACCTCCTGAGCTCTGCTTCCTGTTAGATCAGTAGGCGTCGTTAGATTCTCGTAGGAGCAGGAACCTTCCTGCGGACTTTGCACGTGAGGGATCCGGGTTGCAGGCTCCTTATGAGAATCTAAGGCCTGATGATCTGAGGTGGAGATGTAATGTGTTTGTTGAATCATTCTGAACCTGCCCACCTTCCGTCAGTGGAAAATATTGTCTTCCATTTAACTGATCCCTGGTGCCAGAAAGTTTGGGGGCTGTTGCTATGTAACATCTCATCTATCTTTTTTTTTTGAAACAGTGTCTCATCCTATCAACTCAGGCTGGAGTACCAGTGGTGTGATCACAGTTCACTGCAGCCTGGAACTCCTGGGCTCAGGCAATTCTCTTGCCTCCACCTCCCAAGTAGCTGAGACTACTGGTGCACACCGCCACACCTGGCTACTTTAAAAAAAATTTTTTTTTTAAATAGTTTTTTATAGAGACAAAGTCTCACTGTGTTGCCAGGCTGGTCTCAAACTCCTGGGCTCAAGATCCTCCTACCTCTGGCTCCCAAAGTGTTGGGTTCTGTTATCTAATAACTGTCTCTGTATCGTTTGAGAGTATTTGGAAAATCACAATTCTTCACTCCTAAGTGTTTTAGGGGTATATTTCCCAAAAGCCAGGACATTCTCTTACATAATAAAACTAAAATTACCAAATTCAGAAAGTATTAATATAATTTGTAGTATATAACTTATATTTAAACTTTCCTATTATGTCATTGTTAACCTCTATAGTTGTTTTTGTTACATTTTTAGATTTAAATTTCAAACTCTGAGGGTCACATGTTGTATTTAATAGCATGTCTTCAGTTTCTTTTAACGTAAAATAGTTTTTTAACTGCCTTTTTTCTTGTAGGATGTTGACCTTTTTGAACATTATAAGTAAGTTGTTTTGCAGAATATTCCTCAGTTTGAAGTCTGATTATTGCTTCATGATTAATTTTCTTTTTTCTTTTCTTTGTCTTTTTTTTTGAGACAGAGTTTCATTATGTCACCCTTGGTAGAGTGCTGTGGCGTCACAGCTCTCAGCAACCTCAAACTCTTGGGCTTAAGCGATTCTCTTGCCTCAGCCTCCTAGTAATTGGGACTCCAGGTGCCTGCCACAACACTTGGCTATTTTTTTTTTTTTGTTATTGTTGTTGTTGTTGTTGTTTAGCAGGCCCTGGCTGGGTTTGAACCCACCATGCATATGGCTGGAGCCCTAACCATTGAGCTATGGGCGCCAAGCCCATGATTAATTTTAGATTAAGCAATTTTTTTCTTGGCAAGAATACTACATAGGTTGCGTTGTGTTCTTTTCATGCACAGCAGTAGACGGCCCCTGGTGCCTCTTTGTGTCATTGGTAGTGCTAAGTTGGTTATGTGGTTATGGTGGAGTCAGCCTGGTTTCTCCATTGTCTTTTTCATTTTGTAATTAAAAAAAACTATTTGTTGACATTTTGAGATTGCATGAATAGCTTGTTTTCCAATAACCTTTTCCCTGTGGTTTTATCATGCATCAGTAATTCTTGCTTTAATCACTCATTACCTTGGTAGTTGCAAAGGTGACACTCTAATTCTATAGTTCTGCTAAAGTTACAAATTGCCATTCATTTGCTTAAAAAGAACAATAAGCACTGTCCTTTTCTGCATACCCTGTAATTTTTTGTTTTTATGTCACAGTGGCTTCATGGATTTACCCCCCACCCCAATTGCCTATAGTCTTCTGCAGATATGCTGTTTTATGTTCAACTTGTTCCCAGTTTGGCCATGGAACTCTCTTCAGTCTTACTCCCTGTGACTTCCGAGGTGTCCCCACCTGTTTTTGAGCAGTTTCTTCCGTTCTGGGACAAAAAGATGTTCTAGATTCACCTAGGCTTTTTGCCTTGAACCTATATGTGAGAGTCAGTTACGTCTCTGAGGCACCCTGGTTTCTTTTAGTGGGGATGATGTTTAGAACCCAAGATCCTGAGTGCTCTGGGGGCTCTTTGCTACTGGGGTGGCATTGCTTCTAGAGATTTTCAGTGGACAGACCTAGGAAATAAACACAGAGGGTGCCAAAAAAATGCATACACATTTTGGGAAAGGAAAAAACCATATTAAAATTGTAACACTCAATATATACCAATAACAAAAGATGAATACAAGTCACATTGAGCACCTCTTGTAGTTGCAGAAGTCCAACCTGACTTGAATATTACACATTTAATACAATTTTCTCCTCTCTTAAAATAAGTATACATCTTTTTGGCACCCTGTGTGTATGTGTGTGTGTTTTCTTTCTTTTTTTTTTTCAAATCAGGAGTTCCTAGTGATATTACTGCTCTCTCCTCTCCTTCCCCCATCACTTATTTTCTCATTCATGTCATGTACACAAAATCATTTCAGAATTGCTACACCCACACCACCATCGTGGTCGGCTTTCCCTCTTGTATATGTAGTTAAACTTTCTTCACTCTCTTAATTCAGCTACCTCTCATCCATCTGGTTTTCCAGCTTCCAAAATGATTTGAGCGTTGCATGTGTTTTTGTCTTTCCTCCCTTCTCTTCTCCTTTTTCGTTCCTCCCACTGTCATTTTGATGAGTACTGGGAGGCACTGTTTGCCGTCTACCATGTTTGACTGTGAGCTGCAGCCCACATCTCCAGCTGTCGGTTATTTGAGGTCAGAAGACAGGAAGGAAGTAAACAGTATTTACCTTTAATACCTAAAATAGCTCTGCCCATCATCTATATTCCCCCCATATCCCTCATGGACAAATTGGAACTCTGGACAGCTTCTTCGAAGTTTCCAACTCGCTCCATGCAGGGGACTTTTCCGTGGTTTTTGATGATAGACCTGAAAGGTTAGGGACACGGGCAGTGCTGGGGAGAATAGGCCAACCTGTCTGCTATATATTTGCGTTGTGCTTGGTGACTGAATGGTACAACTCAGACAGTCCTGGGGATTATTTCAGACTGAGAAAAATTAACAGACCAACCTGGCAGGAGGCAGAGCTGTATCCCCTCTCCAAGCCTGGTCTTGGTATCTTGGACTTCTCTCGTTAGGTGTAGCAGTTGGACTTCCCACACCACTTTGACATCTCTTCCCTCTGCTTACCTACAATGAACATTGTTTAAAATTTTAATTTTCATTTCCTATATGTTATCTGGGAAGAGGAAAAAACGAGAAATCTTTAGCTTAGAATTCTAAGAATGCTGTTGGTATTGATGCCTGTTACAAAAGTGTAAGTCAAGATAACAGGGGAATTTTCAGAAAGGGGATGTATTTTCATCTCTGAAGCAGTTGGAGAGGTTTAGTTTATTCTCTGTGCTTTGGTAAACAAAAGCTGGCATTTTCTTTTCGTGGATTTTCAACTGCAAGGCTGTCGCTTGCGTCTGCCCTTCCTCAGCAGTGGTGCATTGTGGTGGTCAAATCTACACCATGTGTCCGATTCATAGGCACGCATGCTTTTTGCCAGGAACGTCTTTTCACACTTGGCCATATTGGCAGTTTTTACAGGATCTTCTGTCCGTGCTTTATTTATTTATTTATTCTGCTTGCGTTGTGGAATTATGGGTAAAACTGCTTTCAATCTGAATCGTGTTAAAGGAAAATATTAAAAGGCTATGTCTACCAACAGTAACGCGAATATTTCGACATAAATAATCTTAGGCGGAATTGGCTTCTCGATTTCAAAACAGGAAGGAGATTGTCAGTGATGTTCACGGTTTGGGTTTTGCTTTGCTGCAGATTAGGTTTAGCGACAAATTCCATCTGGCTGGAGCTACATGCAGTCTCTCTATTGATTGGTTATATTGGGACTTCATGGGAGTGTCCTTCAATTTGCTTTTGCCCGCATTTTTAAAAGCGCCATTGGGGAGGAGGGAAAAAAAGGGAAAAATGGAAAGGAAAAAAAGGAACCCTGCATTGTTTCAGTTTGCATCCAACATGAAAAACACAGTTCTAAATTTTTAATTAGCTAAGTGAGTGGTGAAAAGGAAAAGTCATATAACAAGCCTCGGTGAGCAGCTGGGATGTGTTGCCATGACGACAGGTTCAGCAGGCTGCCAGCGAGCATGTCAATGGGTGAGATTGGGAGAGGGCTTTGCCACTATGTGATTGGTCACGCCTCTGTTGTCTTTGTGTGAACCGGTGCATGCTGGGTAAGACCCAGAGTGAATGCTCAGCTTGTCTCAAGGCTGCAATGAGGTAATGCTTCTGAATCTTTG
The DNA here is from genome assembly GCA_963574575.1 of Galagoides demidoff. NCBI lineage: Eukaryota > Metazoa > Chordata > Mammalia > Primates > Galagidae > Galagoides > Galagoides demidoff. Next base: position 12,935 of record CAUYQV010151981.1, read on the forward strand.
GGGATTATGAGCTCCTGCCTCCAAAAGACTGCAGTCTAGAGTGTTTTCATTCCAATTGGCGTTAATTACCGACTATAACATGTTAGGAAGTTTTACAGCTGCCTTTATTCAACCTTTTCTCTGTGCATGTGTATGTTGTGAGATAGCCTAACACGTGTGTGTGCTGCCTGTAGAATCTCAGGCGTGGGCTAAAAAAAGAGCTAACCCTCCATGTTAGTCATTCTGCTCAGAGTCAACATTTCATTTGATTGCTGGCATCAGGGACAGTATCTATTGGTGGATAAATGACATATTAGAGTGCCTTTACGTTGGGTAAGCAAACTTGTTCATTTCTAGAGAATCTTTTGGCATTGGTTACTTCTTAAAGTCTTTGATCTGTGATAAGTCTTTATAATAGGCATAAAGGGGGTTGTGAAGAGTGTCGGGTTTGTGTGGTCAGTAGGTTTTAGTTCCTTTTTGGATTCCTTGAAATTGGCCAGTTTATATCCTCATGTTGATCTTTACAGTGTTTCATTAAGGGGACATTGTATCTGACTCCTCCAAAATTATCTGCTGAATAATGGCTTGACAATTGCAACTGAAAGCTGTAAAGGAAAGCTGTGTTTCCAAATGCAAAGATGTAGAAATGTGCATGGCTGGATTGTGAGACACAGACATCAAGGTGCTGATGTCACAGAGACACCTGAGCTGAAGCCCGAGCCCTAACCCTGATTCTCTGGGACACCAGTGACTTGGATTCTCTCCAGGGTTTCATCAGTGGTTAGAGAACGTTTTACCACATTCACAAACAGTAACCTAGTGCCCCAGAGAGGTTATGGCACCGTCTCCAACCACGCTGTGTGTGACTGTGGTGGGGGTGGGGCAGAGGCTGAGTTGGACAGTCTGATTCATCCTGTCACAAATGGGGAAGTGTGTGAACTAGTTTTTGGACAGAGCTGGCTAAGCTGTCATATTGCCACCCTGCTGTATTTACCTTGCAAATGTTTTTTTAAAAATTTATAAGCCCTTAAATGTATAAACAAAGAATAAAAACACTTTGAACAACAAGGAATGGTTTCGGCTCCTGCTGCCGCATAGCACAGAGAACTCTGCCAGCCACCTTGCTTTATTGGAGGTCAGGCCACGGGCAAGGGTTGAAACCCGATGATCATCCAGCCCCACTAGCTCCGTCCATGAAGCACAAGGCCTCGGAGTGGGAGTCAGTAGCCAGTCTTGCTGTGTAGCCCACTTTCTTTATTCTTTTAAAGAATTTAAAACCTGGCTCTTTTTCACTCATCAGCATGGTATCTGTTTGTATGTCTTTGAAAAGAAAGACCTTACTGGAGTCAAATAAATGTGATAGTGTATCTAAGTTTTAAATAACCAGCTCAAAATTCTTTTGGCAAGATTAGGATCTTGGATTCTGACTTTCATCAACGTGTTGATTCTGTTCAGTGGCACAAATGCCAGAAACAAATGGCCTGTGCTCAGACACGGCTAGAAAGGCCCCTTGGAGTAGGCTGGAGTCCTTTGTCTAAAACAAAGCAGGCAGCAGTGACCTGGTGAAGAAAATCCACCTGTTGATATGACAGACACTTTCCCTCTATAAACATTGTAATGTTTTGTTATCTTCCTTTCTCTGGGGGGTACATTAATTGTGTACTTTCAAATCTCAAGCATGCTTTGTAATTGAAACAAATTTTAGGTTCATTAATGATTCAGAGTTTGCATGAGATTGGATCCTCTGTGATGAGGGTCCTGTTGTTATGAGCAGGGTTTGTTACCTTTGTTACTTTGCAGGCTATCAAGCTTACCTGACTTTAAAATTTAGAAATCATATTTATTAATCCTCATAGGAAGACACCTTTATTTTGTGTAACTGTCTGCTAACTGTTTTCCTCCATCAGGTAGCATAATTCTAACCTTTTATGTCTAGGTGATTTAGTATGTCTCTGGGGGTCAGAGTCTCATGTGGCAAGATCTTCATTATGAAGTCATTTCAGAGCGTTTAACACATGCAGAATTAACACGTTAAAGATGAAGTAAAACGAAGGGTAAAGAAAGGTTCTGTTTAATTTCTATGTTTCCCATGCCTTTTACTACTTTGAAAGTCCCCTTGAAGAGGAGCAATTGCAAGTTCCAACTAGCGTGAGTCATTATATCCTGTGACAGTTTCCACAATAAATGACTTGTGATTGATGCGAAGCCTGATGCTTGGAGATTAATGGCAGATGCAGTATTGTAGTGTTTCTCTTTCATCGCTGATATTATCCAACAAAGCTAGTAGCTTAGGAAAAAACTTTGCTGAGAAATAATTGCGATTGGTAATACCAGAGGTCTGTGAAGTTTTAAAAAATATGACCCTTTGGGGACGTCTAGAGAAAAATAATGTGCTTTTAGACAATTTGATGGGTTCTAGAAGTTAAAAAGTACTTTTCTTTAAAACCACACTCTTTTTAAATTATCGAGCCCGCATATTTATACAAGAGGGTTTATTGAGCAGCAGAAGCAAAAGATTTTATAGGAAAAGCAAAACTTTAAAAGAATAAAATTAGGTTCTCTGGAACATAGAATATGTGGAGTATTGCGGCTTTGTAGTAAGACAATCTTAATTCTTCTGCACACATGAGATGTAACTTTTGGTCACTGACTCTGTTTAAGTTGATGCTTCTCCCACTTCACTCGTCACGAAAGTCAGTGCCTCCCAGGTGTAGATGAGGGGTTGGTCTGGTCTACATACTTGATCTCCACGGCTAAGGGTGGTCATCTACCTGGAAGTAACAAGGAGCAGAGCATGTCGTTCACGTACTGGTGAACACTTGGGTAATTGGTAAGACTTGGGTGGTTTCCACGCCTTTGCAGTAGGGAATTGCACTGCTGTAAACATTCAAGTGCAGGTGTCCTTTTTATAAAATGACCTTTTTTCCTTTGGGTAGGTCCCCAGAAGTGGGATTGCTGGGTCAAACCACAGGTCTACTTTAAGTTCTTTGAGGAATCCCCATACCATTTGTATCATATGGTAGGTCTACTTTTAGTTTTTTGAGGCATCCCATGCTACTTTCTATAGAAGTTGTACTAGTTTGCGTCCCACCAACAGCATACAAGAGTTCTTTTCTGGCTCGGTACCCACAGCACAGTGGTTGTGATGCCCGCCACATACATGGAGGCTGGCAGGTTTGACCCGCCTGGGCCAGCTAAATAACAATAACAAATGCAACAAAAAATAGCTGGACATTGTAGTGGGTGCTTGTAGTCCCAGCTACTTGGGAGGCTGAGGCAAGAGAATCCCTTAAGCCCAAGAGTTCGATGTTGCTGTGAGCTGTAACGCCATAGCACTCTACTGAGGGTGACATAGTAAGACTTTGTCACTCTGTGTCAAAAAAAAAAAATTGATTAGAAGTTGATCTAAAGGGGCGGCGCCTGTGGCTCAAGGAGTAGGGTGCTGGCCCCACATACCGGAGGTGGTGGATTCAAACCCAGCCCCCGCCCCTGGCAAAAAAAAAAAAAAGAAGTTGATCTAAAAATGGCTTTGTCATTTATTCAATGATATTTTTAAGTTACCTACTATGTGCTAGACCATTGTGCTAGACACTGAGAACCCTGCATTGAATAAGAGAGACATGGTCCCTGCTTCAAAAAACTTACAAGTCTGGTAGGTTATATATGCTTGACTGAAATCTACTTAGTCTAAGTAGACCACTTGGGGATCTCAGTTAAGGGTCTGGAAATGAAATCAATTAGAAAGTTACAGCGCTCCCTAGTCTGGTTTGACTTGCCTGTGGTAAATTGACCAGTCTGCAAATCCTTGGAGTAACAGGCCTGTCCTTCCCCTGAGCCATATGCAGAGGACAAATGCAGCTGAACTTGCTCTATTTCTGGCCCTGACTCTCCAAACTTAAGAAAGACTCTATCTGCCAGGAAAAAAGGTTACTGATCTGAATAAGCTGAAAAATAAGTGGAGACCACCCACTTCCTTAATTGACTTTGTATAAAGAGAATGAAAGCTCATTACCCATCTTGTCAGTTGCCCCACATCTCCAGAGCTGGGGCAGCATTTGAATAATGAAAAGCTCACTAGTGCAGAAACAGTTAACATTAACTTTGGCACTGTGTGTCAAGCAAAGCTTGGCTCTGTTATCTCTTCCTTCCTCAAGAGTCTCTCAAACTCAGCTATACTACTAAGGTATCCAAATGCAAAGAAGTAAATCTTTACATTTTGAAAAGAGGTCTGATGTTATTCACTTGACTTATCTGAGAAGCTTCAGGTTGAACTCATGCTAAGAAACAACTTATTTTTGACCACGGTTGGGAAAATGCGATGAGAAAGATAAAGTTTTAAACTCCAATCTATAAGAGAATGGGAGGATCACTAGCCTCCAGATGTCCAGAGAAATGTCCAACTGAGATAACCTTGGGAATTATTATGGAGTCTTTGGGCAGCAGAGAGAACTCCCCATTTCATTTATCTATTTTTTTTTTTTTTGAGACAGAGCCTCAAGCTGTCTCCCTGGGTAGAGTACCATGGCTTCACTGCTCACAGCAACCTCCAACTCCTGGGCTCAAGCGAGTCTCCTGCCTCAGCCTCCCAAGTAGCTGGGACCACAGGCGCCTGCCACAATGCCCAGCTATTTTTTGGTTGCAGCCTTCATTGTTGTTTGGCG